>VZQC01003454.1:0-18160 GCA_009823505.1 Rhizomys pruinosus | reverse complement strand
CCTTTTATACCAGCTGGGAGGATAACTCTGTCCCCACAGCCACAAAAGCCAATCAAGCCAAGGACAACTAAATTAAATCAAACAACAATCCACAATCCGCTTTGCTGAAGCACTCAGCAACTACCTACCTGTGCTTCAGGTGGTCTTGGGAGATCTCCCTGTTCTATTCATTTTTTAACTGCTAATCATCTTTTATTTTCAATAAATTTTTGAATAAATGTTTGATATATAATCATTTGAAAAACATATCCCAACATTAAATTACATTTAGGATAGTTGAAGAAAATTTAAAACTGTACCCTAAATGAAAATTTCTTACTAACTAAAAAATATCAACTAATACAATTTTGTAAATTCATCAAATATGCATTTTCTTCAGAATTTCATATATCAATAATGTATTGTCATTTCACCCCTTTTCTACACCTTCAACTCTTCACATGTGCCTGCAAATCCTCAATTTTTTAACCTCTTCTTTGATTATTTTTGTTACATATATATATAATCCTCTGAGTCCATTTATTGGTTCTTGCTCTATGTGTTTTAGTCCCAACCAGTTGGGACTGGATAAGGAACTTGTCCCTGGAAAAAACTGGTCCTGTTCACCTAAGCAGCCATTGATTGCCTGTAGCTCTCTACAACATATCTGGGAGTGTTCAGCACCTTATACTCTTATATTTCAGAAAATACCTTCAACTTGCATGTGCTTTATGTAGCTAGTACTTTTTGTGAACACATGTTTCTGGGTTACACTGTTTGAGTTTTTAATAGTTGTTTGGTACATAAAAATTATTTGACATAAAAAGAAAAAAATGACTTGTGAATTTATAGATTCATCATGACTTGGGTATATTGTGACAAGTAAGCCAATCCATCTTAAATTAATTTCTGATCAGGCTGTTAATTCAAAAGAGGGCCCTAGGAGTCATCAGAACTTATTCTTAGCCTGGGGCCAGTGGTTTTCAGCAGTCAAGTCTTGATAAACAGCCAAGAAAAGAGGCAGATCTCAGAACCACCTGGCCTATTGCTGCCCCCCATTCTCACTAACCTGATGTTCCTCTGCTTCTGTAACCTTGCTTCTTTGCAGACCATTCAAAAAAAACTCCTTGTGGGGGGGCGGGGGTGTGCACTTGGGAGGCAGAGGCAGGTGGATCTCTGTGAGTTCAAGGCCAGGCCAGCCAGGTCTACAAAGTGAGTTCCAGGACAGCCTGGGGCTACAGGGAGACCCTGTCTGTAAAAGACAAAAAAAAAAAATCCTTGAAAAATGCTTCACATAACAGGATATTCAGAGGGTTGAGGTAATTGTGGTCTGTGCCTTTAAAAGAACCCTACACCTTGACCCCCAAACAGTGGCTCTCATATTGACAGGAGAGGCTGCTGTCCAAGAACTTGCTAATTGAATAAAATTTTCATTTTTAATTTTGAAATTTTTGTCTGGTGGTCTCCTTGTGTGGTCTTGACTCTGCTACAATATGAAGTTGAATACTTTGTTTAGTTATTATTTTTCTACAAAACGAAAAGAATAGCAACCACTGCATAGTAAAGCCAATGAGGTTGTAGATAAAACTTGTAGCATCTTTCCTCCTAAACAACAAGGTTTTGATTAGTGACTTTATATCACATGTTCTTATCTTGACATCTGTCTCTACCAGAGTAAAACTGGTCTGTTGAGGGCATATCAGTGTTTGGAGGGTGTATTAGTCACTTTTCTGTTGCTGTGATAAAACCACCATGACCAAGGGAACTAATAAAAGGAAGAGTTTATTTGAGCTTACAACTGATGGTTCCAGGGAATTAGAGTCCATTGTGGTGGGACGCATGGTGGCAGGGGCTGAAGCAGAAAGCCAAGGTTCACATCTTCAAGTGGGCACAGGAAGCAGAGAGAGCAACTGGAGACTGGCATGGCCTTTTGAATTCTCTAAGCCCACCCCCAGGGGCATACTTCCTCTAGCATGGCCACACCTCCTAAGACCCCCCAAAACAGTGCCACCAACTGGGGATAAAATGTCTGAATATTTGAAGCCTATGGGGAACATTCTCATTCAAACCACCACAGGTGTCAATTTTTAATATCTTATATAAACATGTAGATTGATTTAATACTTCTCTCCTATTTTCATCTGTTTCAAAGTCTACACTAAAAGTGCCAGGATCATCTTCTCAAATAAAAATAAAATAAGCAGTTCTGCTATGTGAGGCTGTTTTGTGACATGATCCCTGAGGAGATGTGACCCCAGATAGAGGACCAATGGCACACTGGAGTAAGGACATCACCACAGTTCCATTTGGTGAACCGCTGGACTATACTGAGGCTACTTACAGGAGTATGGGTGAAGAGTTCCTTATGGGACCAGAATGACTTATAGACAGCTGCATCTTCAAAAGCCCACCCCACCGTGGTGGACAGCTCAGGAAAGCAGCACAACCTACAGTCAGCTCTCCAGGTTGGAGGGTGTCTTTTTCACGTGGTTCAGCTGGTTTGAGTCTCTTTCAGGCTAATCTCTGCTTCTTCCAGACAGGTTTTTGGAATGAGCCTCTTCTTGGAAGTTAATCTTGTCTGAGACTCTCTTGATCTTATCTGAGACTCTCTTAACAGTCTCTTTTTTAAAAAACAACTTTTATTGAATTCCAAATCAAGCGACAACATTAAGACTATATACACATAGCTGTCATTTAAGCTAATTAAGATTTCTAAAGTTTCCTTAAACATTACATTATCAAATATCAAACTATTGTTTCTTAAAGAATTACAGAGGTAAGTTCTGAGATCTCTAGTCACAAAATCTTAATCAATCAATCAATCAATCACTATGTAACTTTGTTACCATTATCTTTCTTTTTGGTGAAAGCATTTAACATCAACCCTCTTAGAGTGAGTCAAGTATACACTACGAAATTGTTCATTATGGCTACCATGTTATACATTAGATTTTCAGGGTTTACTCATTTTGTGTAACTAAAATTTTGTACCTTTTATCAATAATTTCTCAATTTCTGCTTCTACTGTATAAAGCATATAGGCTTGCTTTATGTATGCTTTATTATAAAAACACCACACCCTTATTCAGTACATTGTTACTTCATTAGCATCAAATTCACAGCTAAGAGCTTGTACTTTATGCTTTGAACAAAGCTTAGAAAGCAATGTGTTTTCTACTTGAAGCATACCACAGCTTTCTTGCACCCCAGTACTCTAAGGAACACTTCAACTCTGTGCTTTGGGAGTATCTATCCCAGCCTTTGATGTCTGAGACTGTGGCACTTCACTTAGCATAACAGCCTCCTGTACCATCCATTTGACTGCAAGTTTCATGATGGGGTCCTTCCTCACTGCTGCTTAGAATTCCATTGTATAAATCTACCACATCATCATCCACTCATCAACTGAGAGATACCTGGGCTGCTTCCAGCTCTTCGCTCTTGTGAAAAGAGCAGCAATAAACATGGTGGTGCACACATCTCTCTTATGGGATGAATTCTAGGAATGGTATAATTGGGTCAATGGTAGGTTCATTGTTAGTTTTTTAAGAGTTCTCCACACTGCTTTCCATAGGGTTTGCATGAGTTTGCAATCCCACCAGCAGTGAAAGAGTGTTGTTCCCTTTTCTCCACACCCTCTCCAGCATTTGATATCATTTATTTTCTTGATAATAGCCAATATTACCAGGGTAAGATGAAATCTTAAAGTGGTTTCAATTTGCATTTCTTTAATTACTAAGGATGTTGAACACTTTTAAAGATGTTTCTAAGCCATCTTAACTTCTTGAGAAGTCCTGTTCAGATCTTTAGCTCATCTTTTAATTGGGTCATTTGTTTTTTTGGTCCTTTGTTCTTTAAGTAATTTATATACTCCGGATGTTAAACATCTCTCAGAAGCATCAATGGTAAAGCTTTTCTTCCACTCTGTGGGTTTTCTCTTCACTTCTTTGACTGTTTCTTTTGCTATACAGATTTTCAGTTTAACGAAGTCCCACTTGTTGATTATTGACCTTAGTTCTGGTGCAACTGCTGTCTGATTTAGAAAGTCTTTTCTTACACCTATATTTTGTAGTTACTGCCAATATTTTCTTCTAACATTTTCAGAGTTTCAGGTTTAACACTGAAGTCTTTAATGCATTTAGAACTGGATTTTGTATAAGGTGAAATGTAGGGGTTTAATTTCATTTTTCTACAGAGGGTGATCCAGTTTTGTCAAGCACCATTTTCTGAAGATGCTACTTTTCCTCCTTTTGGCTCCTTTGTCAAACATCAGGTGGCTGAAATTGTATGTACTCAAATTTGGGTCTTCAATATTATTCCATTGACCTACAATTCTTTTTTTTTTTTNTGGCTGAAATTGTATGTACTCAAATTTGGGTCTTCAATATTATTCCATTGACCTACAATTCTTTTTTTTTTTTTCTTTTTTTTTTTTTTTTTGGTCTTTTTGAGACAGGGTCCTCCTTTAGCCCCAGCTGTCTTGGAATTCACTCTGTTGACAAGGCTGGCCTTGAACTCACAAAGATCTGCCTGCCTTTGCCTCCCAAGTGCTAGGATTAAAGGCGTGTGCCACCACGCCTGGCTACAATTCTATTTTTATGCCAGTACCCTGTTGTAGTAGAAATTAAAATCTGGTAAAATAATTTCCCCTGCGTTACTCTTTTTGCTCAGGGTTGCTTTGGCTATTTGGGGTCTTTTGTTTTTCCATATGGATTTTAAGATGTTTTCCTTGAATTCTGTGAAAAAAGACATGGGGATTTTTATTTAGATTGCATTGAATCTATATGTTAATTTGGGTAGGATGGTCATTTTTACTATATCAGTTCTTCTGATCCATGAGCATGGGAGTTCCTTCCATCTTCTGGTGTCTTCCTCAATCTCTTTTTTCAAAGATTTAAAATTGTTGAGATCTTAAATATCTTTGGTCAGGTTTATTTCGGATTTTTTTTTTTTTTGAGGCTATTGTAAATGGAAGGATTTCCATGTACTCCTTCTCCAATTGCTTGTTATTGGCATATAGGAAGGCTACTGATTTTTGTAGATTAATTTTGTTACCTGCCACTTAACTGAAACTGTTAATCATTTCTATTTTTCTGGTGGAATTTTTGGCATCCCTTAGGTATAATACCATCTGCAAAAGGGGATAATTTGAGCTCTTTGTTTCTAATTAGTACTCCTTTAATTTCCTTCTGTTGTCTTATTGCTCTAGCAAGAGTTTCAAGCACTATAGTGAAAAGGAGTGATGATAGCAAGCAGCTTTGTTGGGTTCCTGACTTTAAGGGGAATTTTTCTCTGTTTAAGATAATGTTGGCTGAGGGTTTGTTGTATATAGCTTTAATTACATTGAGGAATGTTCCCTCCAGTCCAATTCCCTCTAGGACTTTAAACATAAAGCCATGTTGTATTTTATCAAAGGCCTTTTCTGCATCAATTGAGATGACCATATGTTTTATATCTTTGAGTCCATTTATATAATTTATGACATTTATTGATTTATGTATGTTCAACCATCTCTGCCCTGCATTTCTGGGATAAAACCAACTTGATCATGGTGGATAACCTTTTTGATGAGTACCTATAGGGAGGGAGGGAGAGAGGGAAGGAGGGAGAGAGAGAGAGAGAGAGAGAGAGAGAGAGAGAGAGAGAGAGAACCAAGTGGGATCTTTAAAGGTATTCAGATTCTCCCATTGTGAATGGTTAGTTATTCATGTGATTGACAGGTTACTTGTTTATCTTGAGAGTGAATCTGCTATGAATGCCAGCTTGCTTGCCTGGTATCAAGCACCCCTGTCTCTCCATATGTGACACCTTGGGCCTCTGCCATCATCAGATGTTAGTCCCTTGACCTTGAACTAGAATCAGGGAGTAAAATAAACCTCTTAACTTTATAACTTACTCTGTGGTGCTGTTATTATCCTAAGAAAATGGAAAAAAAAGACAGATCCCAACAATGTTTCTGCTATATTCATTTTTTAAAAGAATATTGATTGCTTTACTTGTGGGGTAAAGAAGATTACCATTTGACCTTGGCTGGGAAAGGAAGAGAAATACCAGGATATATGTAGACCTGGGCCTGCATGCCATCTGGGCCTGCTTCCTGGTGCCACCCTAACTCCTAACCACACTGTCCCATGGTTGGATCTCTGCACTATGTCCTCTCTTTGGGGTCTAAGTTTGAATCTCAGGTTTTAGGATGTGCATTCTGTATTGTTGTCATCATTGATGTCATCATTGTTATCTCAAGCCCCCAAATCTGTAATTTATTCTTCACTCTTTTATTATTAGAAAACACAGCTTTGTGTTTGTACATTTTTTGCTGTTGTTGTTGCTATAACAAACTACATGGGGCTGGGCAAATTATGAAGGAAACTCAGCATTGGATGTCCAAGAGCATCATGGCATCGGCATTCTGCTCAACTTCTGGCAGAGACTTCATGACAGCAGGACACAGAGTGCTCATGGAGGGACAGCTACAGGGAAAGAGAGAGACAGAGGAGGAAATTGATCTCTGGTATAGCAGCCTCCTTTGCATAATCAGTCCCCCAAACTTGCTTTCTCTAGAACTTCTTTCCCCCAGGAGGATGGAACTGCATGACCTAATCACCCCTTAAAAGTCCAACACCTTCACTTTGTGGACTGAGCACAAGTCTTGGTGGGCACAAACCATACCCACATTATAGCATGTGAGGATTAGACCCTTTTCTGGACCCAAGTTTTCTTTTCCTGGGAAGTTAAATGACTTTTGGAGACATGTGAGTACTCCTGCTACAGAGTAGAGAGATGACAGCATGGAATAGCCGAGAAGATAGGCTTGAAGGACAGAAGGAAGCCTGTGCTAGAGTTTCTCGAACTCACCCCCGCCCATCGAGCAAGGGAGGCAAGTTTCCGCATACTAACATGATAATTAGGGACTATGCTAGGAAGGGAAGGGATTGGATTAATTAGGAACTTGTAAATTAAGCCTCCTAAAAGGACCAGTTGGGAAGAGACACATGCCCAAGTGGGGAAGCTAGCACGGCTTATAAACCTCTGTGAACCTGCAATAAAGTGAGTTTTGAGCTGTAACACTCTGACTCAACTCCCTGCCATGGTTGCTTTCGGTTCGGCAGCGCACTTACTCTCCCCAGCCCCACTCCGTCGCGGGCCAACAGAGTGAAGATTTTTGGCGGCAAGGAAGCTGGAGAGGGTGGTCTTTGCCAACCACCTCTCTACGACCCCCGCAGAGAGAGATGCTGGGGTGCCCCTTACTGAGAGGATGGGAGTGTGGAGCTGGGAATTGGTGAGATAAGGATTTTTGTTGGCAGTGAAGAAACTGTCCCATTGCTGAACCCATCTGTAGAGGCTGGGGTTTCGAGGTGACCTGTCTGGTCAATACATGCAGTTTCTAGAGGTCATAGCAGGAGGCAAAGGAGGAGATGGGGGGAGGTGTTTGGATTTGGATGCACTAGAGTTCAGGTCTCTTTTGCACCCATTGCTACTTCCATTACCCAGAGCAAATTTTTACTTTGTGTCAACTGCATTTTCCATGACCATAAAATTAGAATTGGTATTTGCTTCATGAGAATGAATGAGATGTGGTGAGTATGGCCCTAATAGAACAGCCAGTGGAACAGACATATCTATAAATGATATCTGTGGTATTTATCCTCATTGTTGATTATGAAGAAATTATCCCTCATGTGCCCAGCACAGTTATAATAATCCTCATCCTCAGGTAAGTGACAAATGAGTTCAGTGGTGCTCCAAGTATCCAAGCTTCAGGACACAGAAGTGGGAAGGTGTAGGAGTGGGGGGTTCCAATGGCTCAGCCACATTTCCCAGATTCCCCTGGGATAGGTACAGAAATGAACTTGCATGTTGTTATGTGGCTTTATGTTCAGACTTTGGCTCTAACTCAGGTCGAGATGAGAGTTCAAGAAAACCCATTCTGTATAATTCAATATGGCAGTGCCTTTTGGAAAGCTCTGTGTCAATCATCTGTCTAGGGATTGTCAATGGAGAGCTTGATTTGGGTTCGTTCACAGTTTCAGAGGTTTTAGTCAATGGTTGCTTGTCTCCATTGCTTTGAGTGGTGAGGCAGAATCTCATGGCTGGGAGTCCCTGGCAGAGCAAAGCTGCTGGGAAAGGAGGGGTTGGGGGGCAATTTGCATTGGGTCTTCTGGCCTTGGAGCTGTGAAACATTCCGGCCTTCCTTAAGCCTGTTTTCCTCCCCCAGGACACGGTTTTGTGCCAAGTTTAAATACTGTGTTACTGTGTAGCTTCTCACAGCTTTATGCTGGCCAATAAAATATCCCCATATCCCCTGTCTCATTTCAGAACAAGTTTTTTCTTTATTGAGAACAAGTTTTATTTCATAGTGAAATAAGATAAAAGCAACAGACGAGACCCTGAAAACTTTCCTTTCCCGTAACTCCGTTAGGCCTCACAATGGTGCTCTGTTCGGCTAGCCCTTCCTGGGAGAGTTGTCTTTGGGGTTTTCCTGCCTTGGACCACATTATGTGTACAGTGCACAGTGTTCTTAAAACTTTTCATTCTGACAGTTTGGGGCAGTTTTTGCTGCTTCTTTTTCCAAAACATTCTCTTTAGATGTGGCCAATTTGACCACCGTGATCTTTTTCCCTTTCTTAATGGTTGTCTAGGCCTGGACAATGGCTTTTTTTCTCCTGGAAAGAATTCCATTCAGAGTCCTTTTTGGATCTCTTGAAACAGTTTCCATTGGCTCAGCTGAATTTCCACTTCCTCGGTTAGTGTTATTTAGAGACCAACCTCAAATGTCCACAGCAGTCCTTGTTTTGGAAATGTCAGACAGAAAACCCAAAATGGGACTCAGACTTCATCTTGAAGGACAAAGCACTAATTCTGTTTTCCTCCTTCTGTCCTTTTCAAGGCACATTAGTTATTCTTAACTAAGCACGTGTTTTCTCACGCTTCACTACAGTGCATTTGAACTCTGGATAAGGGATTAGATTTGCAATGTGTTTCTCCAATGCCATGGACAGTGGCATCTGTTAAGATATAACCAGGAGAGGGCTGGAGAGATAGCCTAGCGGTTAAGAGCACCGACTGCTCTTACAGAGGACCCGGGTTCGATCCCCAGCACCCACATGGCGGCCGAGAACCGTCTGAAACTCCAGTTCCAGGAGAGCTCCAGTTCCAGGGGAATCCGAGACCCTCTTCTGACCTCCGCGGCATTGCATGACACGGGTGCACAAACTTGCATACAGACAGTACATTCATACACATACATAAATAAATTAAATTAATAATAAAAAAAATTTAAAAAAAGATATAACCAGGAGAAGTATTAAAATAGAAATAGAAAATGTGCCTGGACTAGTCAAACACTGTCTTTAATGCTAGAGTTGAACAGATACAGTCTCAAATTAGCAGGTATGTCCATGGTGAGGTTGGCTATGCTGTAGACAAGCTGGAAGGAAAGGTACCAGAAGACGTACAAGATGCCAATCTGCTTCTTAGTATTTGGGTCAGAGGCTTACAGCAGGTAGAGTTTGTCTTTTATCTTAGGCTTGGCTGCACTTTGTATCTTGTGTAGATATTACTTTGGCAAGAATAAAATAATGGTTGATGCTTTTCTGAATTCAAAAAGTAGCTGAGAGTCTCAAAAGAGGGATGTGAGTTGGAGAATGTGTGGGTGGGAGATGCCCTCTTTCTTGGGCACCCAGGTGTGTGTGGGGGGGTGCCAGTGGAAGGAAAAGAAAGCTCTTGGAAAACAGTTCTGTGGGGAACAGATTTTCTAGGTTAAATGAACTATCTGTGGCAAATGGTTCATTTCACTATTGTGTGTTTCAGTTTTAAGGCTGAAGTCTTCATAGTCAGGCGCTGAGGCTGCAGAATTGGCCTCCACGGCTCTCAGCCATCAGCGATCACTGTGTGCTCCCTTCTGTTTCAGGGCACCATCCCAGGCTACAGATGCTTGGTCTCACAGGGCTCCAAGACTGATTTGAAGGAACTTTATTCAGAGCACTGTTTACCCTCTGTGGCAGCTAAAATAGCATTAACAGCCACAAACATAAAACAGAAACAACAGGGTTTCCTGTGAAAATCCGGGACACTGGGATTGTAGGCTCTGATCTGCTTGACCATGTCTTCAGACGGGACCTGGGGTCTTGGCCTCAGCCACTGATTGGGTTTGGGAAGGGACTTCCAAGGACTGTTTGGTCTAAACCTCTCTATATACCAGGGAGATCATCTAGGTCCAGACTCAAACCCAGACCTTCTGGATGAACATCACAGCCACTTTTGGCAGTCTTTGCATTTTTCCTTCCAATGTCAACAACTTTCACATCTGACTTTCATCAGAAGTAGTTGGGGAGTTTAAAAACACATATGGATTCTGCAATATCTATGACAGTAGGCCCTAGGAAACTAATATTTAATAAAAAGTTTTAAAATCTCCCTATTTGACTCAGTTTCTCCCCCTCCCCAAGAGTTTCTCATATCTGTTTTGTCCCTTTCAGTAGTTGCAGGTACTGAAGTCTCACATTAAGCCATGAACGACTTCTTGAAGGGCAAGGTCAGAGTGGGCATCCTTCTTTTTTTTTTTTTTTTTTTGTATGTGTATGAATGTACTGTCTGCATGTAGGTTTGTGCACCCGTGTCGTGCAATGCCGCGGAGGTCAGAAGAGGGTCTTGGATTCCCCTGGAACTGGAGTTCTCCTGGAATTGGAGTTACAGATGGTTCTCAGCCGCCATGTGGGTGCTGGGGATCGAACCCAGGTCCTCTGTAAGAGCAGTCAGTGCTCTTAACCGCTAGGCCATCTCTCCAGCCCCTAATGGGAACCAACAAACAGGGTTTGAGGCATGATGCCTCACTCCCATAGGCTTTACTTTTCTCCTGTTAGCCCCATAGGGCTGGGATCCTATAGTGTCCCAGAGAGGGTCAGGACAATGCACACCTTACAGCTCAAGCATGACTGGTTCCTAAAAGAACCCATGACCTGGGAGAAGCATGCTACAGGTAGGATGATACCTCTGGATGGGTGAATGTGCAGTAAAGGACTGCAGATGTGCTGTCAGGTGGGGCATTTACTATGCGAAGCTGCATTATGGTGTTGTTTAAACAAAAACATCCTGATTCTTAACATCCATTTTAAGACCAAGAGTGGATCAGAACTGCTGAGAGCCTGTTCCTTCAGATTTTTTTCAGAACTCTTCTCCACAACAACGGGCTTGCTGTTTATGCTATTGAAATGGTATATATGGCAAGAACTGGGGAAGTAAAAGCAGAACTATCTTAATAGAGGAGAGTTTTGCCTCTCCTGATCTCTGCTGATTTAGAATAGCACACATACAACCATAAACTGATGTTATCAACACAAATGGGATTATTATTTTTTAATTTATTATTTTTATTTTATGTGTATGAGTGTATTGCCTGGATGTGCGTAAGTACCCCCGTGTCCTGCAATCCCCATAGAGTCAGAAGAAGGTGTTGGATTCTCCTGAAACTGGAGTTACAGATAGTTGTTAACTGCCCTGTGGGTGCTGGGAATCGAGCCCAGGTCCTCTACAAGAGCAGCCAGTGATCTTAACCACTGAACCATCTCTTCAGCCCCACAAATGGGATTATTTTCTCATTCATCTCAATGATAAAAGTCCTATTTGCAGTACTTTGATATGTAAAACATACACACAAACATTCATACATCATCTTGGATCAAGGGTAAGGAAGAATCATCAAAGATTAAGGTCACATGCCTATATCACAGGAGGAGCACATAGCTCAGCGAGCTTGTCTACATTATAAACAACCTAAGGTCAGACTAACTTTGGTGGCAAGGCCAAGTAAAAGTCATCTGTCCAGAGAGTGTTCATGTTGTAAAAGTCATTCCCACGGTAGAGGCTGAACAGTTCCAGGAAACCGATCCTGCTCTTGCTGGATCGTTGATCTGTGTTAAGGATGTGTTCATTGAATGAAAAGGACCACAGGGTAGGAAAGCTCAGAGTAACTCAATTGTCACCAAAGACCCACCTGAATCCTGTATCACAATCACCAGAGGGTTTGTTTGTGAAAATCCGGTGACCAGGAAAACTTGTATTAGTACTGTCAGGAGGATAACTAACACCAAGAGTTTGGAGTAGGCATCTTAGTCAGGAGCCCCATAAACCAAAGCACTAAAATCAAGTAGATTAAGCAATGAGATAAAGAGTCTATCTATTTGAACTAAATAAGCTGTTGGTTTCTTTCCACAACTAAGCCTCAACAACACCTGATGAATTTATTTGTATGTATAAGAACGCTCAGCAACATTGTAGATTCTTTCTTGTTCAGCTACCAGGAAATAATTCTATCATCCAGCATCCTGGGATGATTCACTGAAAACAGTGTTACCCTGTGAAAGACACTTCTAGTGCAAAATTGAACAAATGGTTGAATAAAGGAGCTGCTGAAGTTACCTATTAAATGGGCTAAAAACCCTGGGACCTTGGTTTTGATATGGCAGATCCAATTTTCCATTGGGCTATCCACAAGCTATACGTGTAGTGTGTGTGTGTGTGTGTGTGTGTGTGTGTGAGAGAGAGAGAGAGAGAGAGAGAGAGAGAGAGAGAGATGGAGATGGAGACAGAGACAGAGACACAGAGACACAGAGAGATACCGGGATAGAGACCATCCTTTGGGGCATGTGGAGGGGCTGGGTTGCCCTGTGGAGCTCTCTAATTTCAGAGATAGCCTGAGCAAGCCCAGTCAACTGGACCTGGCCAGATCTTTGAAGTATCCCAGAACAAAGGATCTTGTTCCACTTCTCTCAGAGCCAACTGTCTGCCTTGAAGAAGACAATAGAATGGAAGAGATTTCCAAGAAACTCTGTTGAAGAGGCCCTTGCGTATCCTTTCTCTAACAGGATAAAATTGGTACTATTGACTTCACTTGGAATATCATATTAAAGAGTGTACATGGAATGTCTGACTTCCTTGTTGTGACTTCCTAGCATTGAGGTTTTTAAAAAGTCTGGTCTATTAAATTTTCCAACAGCACAGGTTTTTCAAAGAGCCTGTGTGGTTATTTTGCCTGTACTTATTGATGTAAATAATCAGGAGACCAGGCATACTTTTTCAGAAAAATTGGTCTTGTTGTGATTATCTTTGACAAAAATGGAGGTGGCTACAGAGAAAAAATTAAGTTTCAGAATCAGAAGAATGCGAAGCCACACTCCCTTTGAATCCTCAATAGAAGCACCCCACATTACATAATCTGCTGCATAGAACATGTCTTACTCTCCCACATACAGAGCTCTTTCCTTCTTATTTCTAGTTTTAGTTAGCATATATTAGTAAGACTTTCAGTCCCTGCCAATTGTGAAAAGCATTCTGTAGACCAGTGCTATTCATATGTATAACTTGTGTGTGTGTGTGTGTGTGCGCAATACATTGTGCTTTATTCTTTTGAGGCAAGGTCTCTCCTGAGCTCAGAACTCATTAATTTGGCCAGAAAGGCTGGCTAATGAGCTCCAGGGACCCTCTGGACTCTTTTACTCCTGGTACTGGGATTACAGCCATGAACCTGGATTTTCCATGGGTTTTAAGGAGCCACACTCAAGTCCTTGGTCTTGCACAGCAGGGACCGTACTGAGTCATCTCTCCTATCCAATTTTTCATATTTATTAACATGCAAACCCCAATATATTTAGCTTCTTTATGCCATACAAAAATAAGTTGTCAATGCATTTAAACATTCATTTTAAGCTTAATAGCTGATTTTTTTTTTCTTTCTTTGTTTTTTTCCTCAATTGTTCCCATTGGAAATAGCTGATGTTTTTAGCATTCCAATAGGCAGCACTAGTTAGACTTTAGGGGGTTCCAGAAAATGTAGAGAAAATTAGGTGGGGAAAGGATGCGTTGGAGGTGCCTGGGAGAGGGAAAGGGGGAAGATGGGAGTTGATATGCTTTAGACATATGAATTACATGTATGAAAATGTAAAGAATTAATAAAATATATTATATTTAAAATTAAAATTGTTGTTTTAGTATTCTAATTTGTTAGAAATGAACCAGACAACTAATAAATATCTACTAACTTTTTTAAAAGGATTTTTATTTTTTTTTAATTTTATTTATTATTTTTTTATGTGTATGAGTGTACTGTCTGCATGTAGGTTGGTGCACCCATGTCATGCAATGCTGCGGAGGTCAGAAGAGGGTGTTAGATTCCCCTGGAACTGGAGTTAAAGATGGTTCTTATCTGCCATGTGGGTGCTGGGAATCGAACCCAGGTCCTCTGCAAGAGCAGTTGGTGCTCTTAACCACTGAGCCATCTCTCCAGCCCAATATCTACTAACTTTAACATGATATGACTTAAAGATTTTATATTATTAAAGATTTTTTGAAACAATGAACAATTCATTTACAAATGCTGTTCCATGTGCATTGACCTGATTTACTTGTTCTTAACAATTGCTCATGAAAATCCTATATCATTGGGATTCAAGCTAGAGATGTGGAATTTTTTTCCAAAAAAAACACATTCAGGGAGAAAGCAAAGGCAAAGTGCCCCCCCCCACACAACCAAAAATATTTAGAACAGGAGAAGGAGAAAAAAGAATGGAGGAAGAAGAGAAAGAATGCTTGCCATGAAGAACGAAGGATCAGCTTATGACACCATAAGAACTTGTCTGTACAAATAGTTAAAAATATGTTTAGAATGTTATAAGTGGGCTGTGTATGTCACATTTCCCCCAAGGCTCAGGGATCCACTGAGGAAGATGGAGCAGAAAGATTTTAAGAGTCAGAGGTTGGGGAGGACCAGGGCAGAGCAGGTCTTCTGAGCAAGACATGGACTCCCAGCAGCTCTGGTTGTGTAAGACCTGCACGAGATCAAGCCAGTCAACACTCCAGGATGGAGGGGTACACTCATGAGCCTCAGCCCTAGCTGAGGGGCGATTGACAGTAGATGGCTGTTGGGGGAGGCAGAGTCAGTTTTCTTTAAGCTGATGGGCTGTGTGTGTGCGTGTGCGTGTGTATGCATGCCTGTCTGTATGTGTTGCATTACAGGTCAACCATGCTCCGAGGGTGGCTGGCACCACACCCATGAGTACATGAGCAGCACAAATATGGGATCACTTTCAGAAAAAAAGGGAGACATGGAATTGGTAAGGGGTGAGGGATGAATATATTGTAGCATGTGTGAAATTCTCAAAGAATTATTAAAAATAGATTCAAAGCAAAGCGTGGTGGTGCACACCTTTAATCTCAGCACTTGGGAGGCAGAGGCAGGTGGATCTCTGTGAGTTCAAGGCCAGCCTGATCTACATAGTGAGTTCTAAGCCAGCTGGGGATACAGGGAGACCCTGTCTCAAAAACACAAAAGCAAATAGATTTTTAAAAGAATGGTAAAATAAAGATACTGAAAATAAATTTTAGAGAATTGGGAAAATATGGTGGTCATTCCCATAGAAATAGGAGAATGCTGTGTACTTGGTCTTGTTTACCCACAACTCTCTCTAGCTCTGACAAGAAAACAATCAAGTACACAGCATTCTCCTATTTCTATGGGAATGACCACCATATATTCCCAATTCTCCAAAATGTATTTTCAGTATCTTTATTTTACCATTCTTTTAAAAATGTAGGTCGAGTGAATTTATTATTTATTATGTGTATGTGTATTGTTTGTGTGTATGTAAGTGTACCTGTGTTGTGCAATGCCCACAGAGGTCAGAAAAGGGTGTCAGATTCCCCTGGAACTAGAGTTAAAGACAGTTGTTAGCCACCATGAGGTGAGGGTGCTGGGACTTGAACCTGGGTCCTCTGCAAAAGCAGCCAGTGCTCTTAACTGCTGAGCCATCTCTCCAGCCCTGAATTTCTTATTTGAAATAAGGCAGAAGATAAATTTACAGCACTGAGTGCTCCACACCTGATCTGTCTCCTGGTAATTTATGCCTGGCTAATACCTGCACCACCCCCCAATCCCTTCTATGTTACCTCACATCTAAAAACTTTGAAAGTAATCTCACATACCCCTTTTTTTCTGATATCGTGTCGTGATCCTTCTGGAACGGCATAGTCTCCCTGCTTGACTGGTTCCAAAAAACTGAGATTAGACCAGGAGACCCTTGGCATTTGTCTGCTCAAGAGTGATTTCACTGTCCTCTTGAGGGCTTGTATTGGAAGCTCAGTGTTTGGTGAAGTTCACACAATTTACCTATAAGTGCTCAAGTAGTACAAACACATAGGAATTTTTGCATCGTAACAATGAGAAAGCTGTGGACACTGGCCCAGTAAAAGACCTCCTTCGATGTATGTAGATACCTAAAATGGGGGCTCCACCTGCCCTGGCATCCCAAGGACACCTGTCTGGTCTTCTTCATAGCATCCTGGGAGGAGGCTGCCCCCTCCTCAAGCCTCTACATCAAAAACATCTGTTAACTCTCAGTGAGCCAAGGTCAGGAGCCTGTTAATTCTTAGTGAGCAGAGCCCCTTTTTTCATGTAGGACAAGGGAGGCCACTACAATGTCTCTTACCTTTTAGGGCAGGTGAAGAGTCTATCCTTCCAGGGAGCCACTGTGGGCGCTGACCAACAGTGAAGTTTCTCTGGAAATGGCCAAGTGCAGTCCTGGTTGCTCTGTTTTTACAGAGAAGGCCTTCTGTAGTTGTCCACATGGGTGGATAGCCCCTGAGGGCTGGAAGGGCATACCAGGTGGAGCTTATGTCTCTGGAGAAAGGTAGGTGCCGGGGTCGGTGGTTGTGGCTATTGAACTCTGTCCTGAAGACTGGTCCATCTGCAGCCCTTGAGGCTAGAGTCAAGCAATTCTGACTTTCCAAAGTGCTTCTAGTGACCAGGAATGAGATGTTTTAATTATTAATTAAACTGAAAACTCTATGATTGCACTGTGCTGTTTACCAGAAGCAGTGAATTATTTATTAGTGAGATAACAGCCCCAGGGTATGAATATCATACCTCCGTAGGAGGAGAATAGTTCAGAAATTCTTTCTCTCTTTTTCTCCCCCTTCTTCTCTCCCTCTCACTCCCTGTAACACACTCGTAAAAAGAGCCAAAACCATTATGAAGTGGTTGGTATACTTGTTCAGATGTAAGATGGAAGCCTGAGTTCTGAATATGTCTTGGATGAGCTTTACGACCACATTTTCTAGTCACTAGTCACTGTCTTCCCTCTGCTGACACTGTCCCTCTTAATATCTGCTCAGCAATGCTGGCCCTGGGACTTTCCTGCCAGCTGCTTCCTGTTGGGTTACCAAGAGATAGTGGCAGCAGGGGCTAGAGAGAGGCATTTAAAACATTTTATTTATTATTATTATTTTTGTGCTTTTAATGTGTGTGAATGTATTGCTTGCATGTATGTAAGTGCACTCATGTTGTGCACTTACATACATGGAGGTCAGAAGAGGGCATCAGATCCCTTGGAACTGGTATTATGGATAGTTGTTAGCCATAACATGGGTGCTGGGAACCAAGAGCAGCCAGTGTTCTTAACTGTTGAGACATCTTTCCAGCCCTGAGAAAGGCATTTTTTTTTTTTTGGTCTTTGTTTGAGACAGGGTCTCCCTTTAGCCCAAGCTGACTTGGAACTCACTATGTAGACCAGGCTGGTCTTGAACTCACAGAGATCTGGCTGCCTCTGCCTCCCAAGTTCTGGGATTAAAGGCGTGTGCCACCATCCCTGGAATGAGAAAGGCATTTTAAGAGATTCCCTAGATAAACAAGAAAGGGAGAAGTCAAACCTTCTACTGATGACATGATCTTACACTTTAAAAACCCTAAAGATTCTGTCAGAAAACTTCTCAATCTGATTAACATTTCAGAAAAATGGCTAGATATAAAATCAACATATAAAAATCTATATATTCATAACTGCCACAGGGGGAAATATCAGGAAAATAATATTTATCATAGTCTCATAAACAAAACAACCTATATGTAAACCCAACCAAAGCAGTGAAAGACCTTATAATGACAACTTTAGAACACTGGCAAAGACATGGGAAAAGATACGAGAAGATGAAAAGAACTCCCATACTCACCGATCAGCAGAACTAATGAGCCATCCAGTACTGGTTCAATGGAATTCCCATTAAATTTCAGTTACATTCTTCATCGAACTATAACAATCCAAAATTCACTTAGAAGCACAAAAGACCTTGAACAGCTAAAGCTCTCCTGAGCAAGAAAAAAGAAAGAAATGCTGAGCTATCACCACACGTGTTT
>VZQC01003453.1:0-12337 GCA_009823505.1 Rhizomys pruinosus | reverse complement strand
TCTAAAGCCTTTGTTGTCATAAACTTGTGATTGCTTGAAGCTATGGAACAAGTATATCATACTTTCTTGGTATATCAAAGATACCTCAAATATTTTGAGGAAGAATGAAATATTCATATTAAACATTGGAAGTGTAACAAACCCCACAACGTATACTAATCAAGTCAAGGACCGTTTCATCTCATTAATGTAATGGAGAGATTGGCATGCAGTTTTCTGTGTGAGACCATTCAGGGACCCAGGTTCCTTCCTGTTGTAGCTCTGCCACATGTGGATTCTAAAGTTGGCATGCTATTTTGGATGAAACCAGACAAAACGGAAAGGGCCAAGAGAATCGGTTGAAAACAGCTCTGGAAAAGTCTAAGCTACTGACTAGCACTCAATCAAATGGTCACAGGTTACTGAAAAGAGTGGGAAAGGGACCCTAACACTACATAAAGAGAGAATAAAATGGGTGTGGAGAGGAACTTTGGTCTCTAATGGTATCTGATAACTCAAATATTATCCAGACATTATTTTTCCATTGAAACAAATACATCTATGAAAAAAAAAACCCCCCAAAAAACCCCAAATACATCTATGATGTAGGATACAAATTCTGAGTTTATTGTTACTAAAGTTCAAAAAAGTTTTAGCCAGCTCCAGCTATTTCCTTCTTGCTGTGTTCAAGATCTTCAGTGCTACATGATAAGGTCCCTGGTTAATTATCATGAAGGTCAATTTCTACTCTACCATGAGGCATGTGAGTAATGTTGGTTTCAGAGGTCCTGACTTGGTCACTCTGGAATGAGGAGAGGAGCTTGTGTTTTTACCTGTTCAGTCCATATTCCAGATATCATAGCCATGTAGCTACATAGGGAAGGCCTAGCTACTGTGCTCTTGAAATTCTTAATGGTTTTTGAATAAAGGATGCTCTTATTTCATTTTTGTTGCTGTGATAAAATACCCTGACAAGCAACTTCCATATGCAGAATATTGAGAAAGACTGAGAAAGAGATGAAAAGCATGTTTGGCAGAATGCATGAGTTCTGGTGGGGTGGGGGGGATAGGGTGGAGGACACAGGTCTAGATTTGATAAAAAAAATANTAAAGAATGAGGCTTGGTCTTACTACATGAATTAACATACTGTGACATTGAACAGACATGCCACAGGCCAACCTGATCTACCCAATCCTGCACTGAGAATCTCTTTCTAGAAAATTCTAGGTTATGTCACACCGACAGTTAAAACTAACCATCACAAGAGGTCTTAGATTTTTTTTGTTTTGCAATGGGATCTTTGGATTATGTGACCAGGTCTGCAAATGTGTTAGAGAAGAACCTTGATCCTTTAGTGCAGTCTATCCATCATCAATTAAGAACCTGTGGAGATCCTTAATGGACCATGTAGTTCAACCAAATTTGTGACCTATAATAATACAATTGTTATTTTAAAAAGCTAAGACTTTTTGGATATGTTTTCTTGTAGGTAAAAAGATGATAAATATGAAACTTTGACTTGTCTATGAACAGCCAAGTGGAGTAGATTTATCTTTGAGTTGAAAGTAACTGAGAATTTCTTAGCATCTAATGATTTTAAAGACATAGGACTAAATAAGGTGACAATGTGAGTATAGACTAGGGGAGGCCTGAAGATTGTATTTGACTTCTTGACCATTAAGATGGTAAAGACTTAACCAAGGGGCTCAATAGGGAGATGGTGGGAAAACTGGCAGAAAATTGAGTCCCATGAACATGCTATGGATAGTAAAATGATCAAGACTGTCAACTAGTACTGCTCACCAGAGAGCTGGAACCAGAGGTTATGGGAGAGTTAACTGAAAATCATGTCCCAGGAGGTCAAGAAAAAACAAACATGCTATGGAGAGGGACATGATCAAGGTTGTCACGTGACTCAAAGGCAGATGATAGCTGAGAGTTGTCTGTTGGATTTGGTAATGACAACATAAATAAAAGCAGTTTCATGAAGCGGGGATGAGGACTCTGCCGTACTCTGGACCTCGTATGTCCTCCAACAGCTCATACACTGATGCTGTTGGGAGGTGGTGGGACTTCTGGAGGTGAAACCGAATGAAAGATTTTTAGGTTACTGGGGATATGCTCTTGAAGGGGATCCTGGGACCCAGGTTCTTTTTTTCTTTCTTTTTGCTTTTTGGTCTTTTGGGGGAACAGCTTTGGTCTACTAGATCATGACAGTCTGCCTTGTTACTGCCCCCAGAACAAGGGACCCAATTGATCATGGACTAAGTTTCTGGAACCATAAGTCAAAAATACTCTTTCATATACGTAGGTTGTTTGTTTCAGATATTCTTTTCATAGTGAGGGGAAACTAACACAGGACCTGACTTCTGTGAGTTTGAGAATGGCAGGCAAGAAAACAGAGGTAGAAAGAGTGGAAAGTCTTTCAGTACCTTTTGCAGTAAGGAAAACAACAACTGAAGAGATGTAGATATAGTAAAGAAGTTTGAGTTTTGATCCTGGATGGAAAGAAGAATGACGCAGTAAAGAAGAGTTGATGCAGGAGCCAGGCAGCAAGAGAGAAACAGAAGGCCAAGTAGAGTCGCCTCAGATCACAGCAACTCCTGTCGGCTTGCTGTTTGGTTTCTAACAAACATTAAGGGAGATCCGGGGAACAGTGGGGACTGATGTGAATAAGGGGGCTCAAGAAGCTTCTTTGAGATGTTTCAGTTGAAATATGGAGGGTTTTTTAACCCTCGGGGAGGTGGTGGTGGTGGTGGTAAAACAAAGGACAAGAGAGATAGAGAAGAAATGCTGTCTGGGAGGACTTGGGACTGTAGGGTATGAGGAGGGAGGTGATGCCACTGAGGAAAAGGAGTGACAAAGGCAAGTGGAGCCAGAGAGGAAGAGGTCCCAGGTCTTGAAACTGTGTGTAGATCATGAAGAGCTTAGACTTTATTTATTTATTTTTATTTATTTTTATTTTTTGGTCTTTTCAAGACAGGGTCTCCCTGTAGCCCCAGCTGTCCTGGAACTCACTCTGTAGACCAGGCTGGCCTTGAATTCACAAAGATCCTCCTGCCTCTGCCTCCTGAGTGCTCGGATTAAAGGCATGCGCCACCACGCCCGGTGAGTTTAGACTTTATTTTAAGTGTAAGGAGACTCCCTGAAGAGTTTTAAACAAGAGTATGCCTTAATATGATTATTAATAACAAACTTAATAAAATGTATTCTTTTATTTCCCTGTCTTTTTGAGACAGAGTCTCGCTGTAGCCCCAGTTTGCCTAGAACTCAGTATGTAGACCAGGCTGGCCCAGATCTGTGTGCCTCTGCCTCCCAACCTTTATTTTATTTTTGAGATAGTGTCTCATGCGTGCTGATCGCAAACTCTCTGTAGGCAATCGACCTCTCCACCCCTGAACCTCCTGCCTCTGCCTCCGTGGTTCTGGGATTACAGCTGTTTGTCACCATGTCTGGCTTCACCTGGCATTTTCAAAGTACTTTATGATTTATAAATGCTCTTCCCAGCAGTGGAAGCTCAAATTGTTTAAATCCTTTGCCCAAGCTCTTAGGACAGGCTCAGGCATCACACTCAGAGCTAAGCAGAATGGATGCCAAGTGTTTTACAACCTGCATAGATTTCTTTCCAATCGGCACTGGACGCTGGTCTTAGCGCTCATCTACACTCCCTGCCCTGGGATTCATTCCTTTCAATACCCAACAGACACTCTCTACTGTTGTCCAGTTGGGTTTTTCTTTGATTTAAGAGCACTCTGATTAGCCCCAAGAATTTTTCAAGGTTTGCATTCTGAGGAGCAAATGTCTTTCTTCCTGTTCTCTAACTCCCCCCTTTCTCTACCCTGGCCTTTGCTCTTTATTTTATATGATTCTAACAATTCCCTTCTCATGAAAGACTTCACTTGTTCTATTCTTTTCATCACTCTTACTATGCACAGAATAGGGAATAACATACTCCTCGGATAAGTGAAGAGATGTGCTTCAAATCCCTCGCTGACATATTGGGAATAAGGTCAACTCAATAGTCAGAGTGGAGACTATTTCAAAATTTCTGGTAAAAGTAGCTAGCTCTCAGTCTACTAGAAGGTATACTGTGTGATAGCAGCCATTTTTTTTTTTTTTTTTGGTCTTTTTGAGACAGGGTCTCCCTGTAGCTCCAGGTGTCCTGGAACTCGCTATATAGACCAGGCTGGCCTTGAATTCACAAAGACCTGCCTGCCTACCTCTGCCTCCCAAGTGCTAGGACTAAAGGCATGCACCACCACACCTGGCACAGCCATGTTTTATATTGGGAACATTTTCTGTTATCCAAGATGTGAGCTTTCAACTTCTGTAGATTACTTGAAAAAACAGAAAGGTTTCTCTACAATAGAAACTATTTGTTTAAAAATGTTTATTACTGTGTGTATCATGTGCAGGTGTCGGGGTACCCACATGTATACCTGTTTGTGGAGGTCAGAGGAAAATTTTGTGGAGTTGGTTTCCTCTTTTTGCCATTACATGGCTGCCTTCTGGGGTTTAAACTCATGCTGTCAGCTTGTGTGCCAAGCACTTTACTCACCGAGCTATCTGCCTGTCTTGAACATACTTATTTTTAATGAGAAACTTACTTTTATTGGTAAATGAGAAAACAAGGTAAATATTTCAAGAAGATTAGGTCAAAGATTATGTCAACTGTGCTGGGCGTGGTGGTATATGTCTGTAATCTCAGCCCTTGGGAGGCTGAAGGGAGAGGACTGTCATGAGAATGAAGCCAGCCTGAGTCGTATGACAAGACCCTATCTCAAAAACAAAATTTACACATCTCAACTATGTCAATTATATGAAGACAAGAATCCTAGAGACTAATATATATTTGATGAAAATCAGTAAGATGTGTGCTTTGAAGTTGGTATTCTAGCCAGGTGTGGTGGCATACTCCTTTAATCCCAGCACTCAGGAGGAAGATCTTTGTGAGCTCAAGGCCAGCCTGGTCTATAGGGGGAGTTCCAGGCCAGCTAGGACTACAGGGAAACCCTGTCTCAAAAAGACAAAAAACAAAATGCTGGGAGTTATTTATGTGAATCTATCATATTTTCCTGCTAATTTTCCAGGCATTTTGACCATTGATTTATGCTCTAATTCAATGAGCAAAAGGACTCAAAGTTCATGAACAGAGGCTACTTCCAAGCTAGAGTCGAAGTTATAATTAGCATATAAAGCAGGAAGAGTTGCTTATTAATGATTTGGGTTTCTGTTTGAAATTAGTTGCATATGAGTTTGCTTTACAACTTGAAAAGCACTGTGTTCACAATTCACTGTGAAGACGAGTATCAGCATTACACATGCATGGGGATGGATGCTCTGAGGGAAATTTGAGTGACTCAGGGGAATCATGACTAGTGTAAGTGGCCTGAAAAGAGTATGGAATTTATATGAGGGCTGATGCAAAGAGTTAGTGACTGAGAATGGTTCATTGGCTCAAGGGGTCTTGACCTATTAAAACACCCTATAACAGAAATGAGAAGACCCAGTCCCCACTGCTTCCATCATGGAAGTGTGTCCAGGGAAGTAAAATTTCCTTAATGTTTCATTCATTACCTGTTAGTTACATCTTCATAAAAACAACAGAAACAACATTATTATTGTGGCCCTATGCATTGCAGAAAAGTTCAAGTTATTCAATATTTATCATTAAGAAAGACCCATTTGTATCAAATCATCCAGTGTATACATAGAGATTATGGGAATTTTATTCGAGTGTAGGGCATACAATTCATGCAATATAAGATTCATTAGTTGATGGTGCAATTTTTCTTCCTTATGTGAGAATAAGATCATTCCTTTTGAATTTAAAAGCATCAAGAGGGGAAGGAAACATCCTACCCTAAAACTGAAATTATTTTACTTAGGAAAAGTAATGCATACCTATAGCCTTTCTTGTACACATTATAAAGCAGAGGAACTACTTTTACAGTAAGTCAAATGACTGGATCATATTTTTACACTGTTAAATCCTAGTAAAATAAAAAAGTCTGTCAGGAAATCTATAAATGATTCAACAGCAAGTTGAGACTTGGAAAGAATAAGAATTGCAGAGAGCCCACCTGTATCAGCTTAGCTATAATTATGTAGATAAAATTATGTGTGTTTTTTTCATTGAGTAACCATTTATTCTCTTCACTTCAGTACTTAGCAATGGAGGGCTTGCTGGTGAGACATGGACCTTGTTCTCAAGGAATTTGTAGTCTGACAGGGGAGAAAGACTAAGGATATCTAAGCCTAGTGGAAGTTGAGACATAACAAAAGAAACTATTATTTATTTTACTTAGAGGAGTCAGGAAGGCTTCACAGAGGTGCAAGTTGGGTAGAACTTCCAAAGGCAGAGTGTAAAGGCTTCCTGAGTATGGGGGAAACACAGCGGAATATATCTCACTGCACCACTTTAGAGTACTATAGAGTACTCATGTGTGTAGGCCAGAAGATGACGTTAGGTGTCTCCCCTCAGGTGCCACCTACCATTTTGTTGTTGTTTGTTTTGTTTGTTTTAGTACATGATTTCACACTCTTGGTTTTTTTTTTTTTTTGTTGTTGTTGTTGGCATGGGTTCTGGGGATTGAACTCAGGTCAGTATGCTTTCAAGACAACTGCTTTACCAAATGAGCTATCTCCCCAGGCCCAATGGTGCTTTTTTGACAATGCTGGAAAGTGAACCTAGAATCTTACACATCCTAGGCAAGGGTTCCATCACTGAACTGTATCCTCTGCTCCATGTATCCATGAAGCCTGGCTAGGAAGTGATTAGAAATAAATCTAGGTGGGAGATAGATTGAAAGTAAGATACCAGCTCTCAGGACACTAGTCTGAAACCCTCATGGAGATATGGGTTTTGGCAAGGCTTCAGCAGGAAGAACGAACATGAGGCACAGTGATTGTGTGGTCTGGGATTTTGCCTTTTTCTGTGTCTGAAATGATCTCTGGGATATTTTCTCTTCATTGTTGAAAAATGGGCTGTACTAGATGGCTCCCACACCATCTAGATAGCACATATCCTCTCCATCCTTATAGCATTTGGCCATGTTTACTCAGAGCTTGTCAGGAGATAGTCTGGGAGCAAAAGATTTGGAGGAAAACTTCATCTTGGACTTACTGGTTGCAAGTGGTATTAGATGGATTTGGGCAGCCAGCTAATCCGCATCTGTGATTCAGGGAAATCTTGGTTAAAGGTACAGACCCAAAGTAGAAATGGCTGTAGAATCAGAGAAAACTGGAAGAAAATAATTTGTGGACTTGGTTTAATACATGTGGAGTTTCAGAAGTCTGTTTTCAAACTCAATTGGTAGCCAAAGAGGTTGAGCTCCTGATCCACCTGCCCCAACCTCCCAGGTATCAGGATTATAAGCCTATGTCACTATGCCTGGCTAGAAAGTCCTAGTTTATAATGTAGATTCAGGACAAGCATAAGTCTTTGATAAACTTAAAGTAAAAAAAAAAAAAGTGAGCAAAATAAAATGTGCCATTTGGTGCTAGGTTCAACATGTTTATTCAGAAATTTATAACAGTATTATAGAAACTATTGTTAAGGTAAAGAAAACTGTCCTTAAACAATTATAGGTGTACCTTTTTGTTTACTTTGTATTTATTTTCAAAGAAGTTCTTAGTGCATAGCTCAGGCTAGTCAGACCTTTGAGATCCTCCTGTCTCAGCATTCTAAACACAGGGACTAAAGGGATGCACCGACCACACCTAGCTAGGTGTGAGTATCTTCATAAGGAAATTGAATGCCTGACTAGTACATATGCTATGTGAAGAGGTGTATAGGTTAGAGACATTTGCAGAAGGAGGCTGCTTATGTGAAAATCAGCAATTGGCTTCCACCTGAAAGCCAATTAGTGAGTGACTAAATTCTCTTATAAGAAGAAGCCTGACTCATCTGGGGGGGGCACTACAACAACAACAACACAACAACAACAACAACAAACAGCAACCAAAGCCTCAGGACTTCTTTGAAATTATAATCTTAAGAGAAAACAGAGAATTTTTTTGCTGTTACTTATGCTGAGAAATTTGTTTCAGGAGATTTTTTTTTCTAAAAGAATAAAGAAGTGAGATCTTTGCTGTTGTTGTCTGCTGCCCCAAGTGTAGATAGCTCAGTTGACCTGTTCACTGTTGGATTCTGCCTATCAGAGAGAGGAGGAAAGCGCTGGGATCCCCAAATAAGGGATGGAGGGAAGAAGAGAACGAAAGGGGCAGTTCAAAGTCTGAGAAGATGGAGACTGGGTCAGCTGGTACCAAGGTCTCAGCAGTGGCTCTCTGGGTTTCCCCCTGTACTTCAGCAACAATGTTCAAGCATCCTCTATTGTCATGGGAGGATGTAAGATTAGAAAATCAACTGTAATTTCACCTCATTCTTAATCCCTCCGAAACCTCATCGAGGTGCAAGTAAGAAGGCATGGCTTCGAGTTCCTCTCCATTACATCTGTCAGTGGCACACAGGAGCTAGCAGACCAGAGAAAGGGCCACTCCAGCGCTGGGGGTCTGACCATGGCTGTTGGGGAGCTGACAGAGATGCTTTTGTGTCTCAGGCTAAGGGAAGGAGAAGGCGCCTATGGAATCTTGGGCTCTTTAGAATGTCTGATGAAGACATTATTCAGATGAATGAAGCTTATGAAGTAAAAAAAAAATGCTGAAAAGAAAAACCCGGGGCTAGAGAGGACTTAAGTCCTGTTCTCGGCAGGCTCAAGATCACATGGAGCTACAGCTCCCGGGGATCCAATGCACTCTTCTGATCTCTGCGGGCACCTGAAGTCGTGTGCAGATACCATGCCCCAAACGCACATGCTTATAATTGAAAAATAAAATAAATCTTTAAAACTACAATTAAAGAAAGAAGAAAAATCTGGGTGGGAGGGGGCGGGGGGGAGGATGCAGAAGATGAAGAGAACGTGACAAGGATTCGTGAGAAGCGACTGTGCTGGAGAGTGTGGAAAGATCTCCAGGAGCAGAGTTGGGGGATTGCTGGGTGGGGGACTGGGATCCTGGAGCCCAGGTCTCTAAGAACAATCTTTTGTTCTAGGCATAAAAGACTGATATACACACGTTTCTTCCCCTTTGTCCCCTAGGACTTTTGAAAGCTTCAGAGCAAATGTATGTTTTTAAGTCTTTAAGTGCCACTCAATCATAGGGGATTTTCCACAAGGCCTTACAAAAATGTAGATTACACTGTAAAAAAATGCTTTTCAGTCCATAAAAGTCCGTTTGTACTGAGTAAATTTCTTTATGATGTTTAACTTTGCTTCAGCTCCTGATTCCGGGAAGTGAAATCTGGTGGAGTGAGAAGGAAAAAACAACATGGAAAAAAAGCAAGGCCCATGATAGCCATTAGAGCACAATCAGACCTTGTTTATGTGATACGGACTCAGAGCTTTCTCTTCAAAAACACAGGTGATTAAGAAAATACTTGGAGAACCTAATAATAGTTCCCTGAAATCTGAGATCCACCTCTCATCTTTCTTACTCTTAGGAACGCACTTAATAAGAACGTATGTTTTTAATACACTGATTCTTAGCAACAAAGTAGTTCTTTAATTAGTACAAAACTTGAATAATGCATTGCCTTTTATTGTACACCATGTAGAGCAGTCAGTGACTTGTACTGGCAGATTCGTTTACATATGTCATCACTGTACCTGCAATTTAGTTTAATATCAGGTCAGTGAGCCATGTGCGTGTGCGTGTGTGTGTGTGTGTGTGTGTGTGTGTGTGTGTGTGTGTGTGTGTAAAACTGTCAACAATTATTTCATGGGACTTCTGGGTAGTAACCAAAAACAGTGTCCATTTTAAGCATTCATAATCAAAGGAACTGCTCCTTGTAGCTAGATAAAATATTCTTTACCTGCATTAATAAGGCATGAAGTAGCTCACCATTTACGGTATAATAATCTTTAAGAAAAGAACATACTATTTAAAGGTATAGTCAATTAGCTGTTTAGAGCTGTGTCAAAGAAGATACTGCCATGTGTCTGTGCTTGTCAACCAGTGTTGACAAGTGTGTATACATGAATGTAAAGCCAAAGTTCACTGTCAGGTGTCTGTCTATGTCTATTGTCCCACCCTGTTTTTGAGACAGGGTCTCTCCCTGAACCCAGAGCTCACTAGTTTGGCTAGAGTGGCTGGCCAGTGAGCCCCAGAATCCAGGTGCTGCATCTGGCTTTTTGTCAGGGTGCTAGAGATCCAAACTCAGGCCTTCATGCTTGCACAGCAAGCATCTGACCTACCGAGCCATCGCCCCAGCCCCAAGGTATTGTCTTTTGAATAAGTTAAGTCAAAATAAAATCCCAGGATTTGAAATAAGCTCGTGAGTCCCAGTCAGATGGTAAACTCATAAGATCAGACACAAATGACCTGACCGATCTTTCTAGCTGTAAGTTTTCTCATTTCTCATGTTGAATCATACAGTTTTCTGATCTAGGGAATCATGTCTTGGCAGAAGAGCTGAGTTTTCCCTCGCACGACCGGCTTGCCCACAAGGAGGATGTTGGAAGAAGAATGTGTTCCAGGCCCACCACGTCAATCTCAATCAAAATCAGCTTGTCTGCACAGGTGCTGGATGTAAAAGGACTCCAAAAATAGGAGGAAATTTCACCCCACAACTGTTGAAAACTATTTGCCTTTCTCCAGATGAACCATCAATAAAAATATGGATTTTACTCATTCTACACTGGATTCCAATGGACAGACAGATAGACAGCAGCAAGATTTCCAAAAGAAAAAGAAAAAAATGTGGTGACTTAAGTTGCTAAGATTTAGAATATTTTGTTTATCAGAATGCCTATCCAATACAACCCTTTAGCATTATATTAAAATGGAGAATTCCTTCCCTCGGGGTCCACAAGTACAACATACATAATCCTTTATCTCTCCCAGAGAGATTAGCTTTTTGGCCTTTGGCTGGTCGACATATACTGTATCTATAGCTCTTGCAGTGTTCTCAACCGACTTGCAAGGTCTTTGATCAAACCAGCTAAACTTGATTTTCCAGATTGTTGAAGAGGCAAGAGTACAGCTATCAGCTTTACAAGTCCTGGCAGGCAGGGGAGACCCCATGCTCTCTGACTCCCTTTATCAGAATCAAAGGTAAACAGGGAGCCAGTTCTCTTTCAAATATGTAGCATCAGGACTTTGCCTTGACTTTCACAGTTGTAGCAGCACAAGAAAAACAACAGTTGAAGAAAAAGGTTCCCTTGGCATAGATGCCAAACTAAATAATGACACCCAAAGCAAAAACATGCTTCACTGAAACTAAGCTTTAGTCGATTCAGCCTACTGAAAACAAAGCTTTTTTTGTGATTTCAAAAGTGAACATTGTGCTTTGCTCTGGCAGCCATTTGTATGTTTTTGAATGATCCAATTATGCACAAATCCCTGGTCTACAGACCTTTCAGCACCTCATGTCAGGAGTGATTTGAAAACATGACTGAAAATTTCTGCATACAGTGCCTGCCCATTTCTTCCCCTTAACCTTTTAAAACATATCCTTTGAATGACAGTGTTTTGACATATATTGTTAAAGTTTTTTCACCGCTCTCTCTCTCTCTCTCTCTCTCTCTCTCTCTCTCTCTCTCTCTCTCTCTCTCAGTCTGGGAGATGTAGGAGCGCATTTCCTTTTCCCTGGGAACTCATTTTTCATCACCCTTCGTCTTTTTGTTGATGTTCCCTTTCTGTTGACCGCTGAGGCACTCTTACTTGAGGTTGTCCAACGCAATCCTCTGCCCCTATGATTTGCAACCTGTGGTAGAAAGGGGTAAAATGAAGCCTGGAATTTTTCTTTTGTTTTTATATTTATTTTAATTTTTTTTATTAGTATGAGTGTTTTGCCTGCATGTAAGTGCACCCATGCCATGTAATGCCAGCAGAGGTCAGAAGAGGGCATCAGATCTCCTGGAAATGGAATTACAGACAGTTGTTAACTGCCTTCTGGGTGCTGAGAACTCAACCGCTTGGTCCTTTGCAATAGTAGCCAGTAATCTCTGAAACATCTCTCCAGCCCCAATATTTATTTTTAAAATTTACAATGACATATATGCTTGGTTGGTAAGTAGCTGATTAGACTATCAGGGTATAAATAGTGAGAATACCTGAGGGTTGGGAAGAAGGTGGAGGAATGAAGATAGCACTTTTCTTAGTCCCCTCCTCTTTGAGTGAAGTTCGAAGCTGACAATGCCGGCCTTGACAACTTTAGAGGCTGTAGTGCTTGGTCCCTGCTTAATTTCTATTTACTTTTTTTTCCTCCTAAAATTGGGAAATGTCTAAATGTGTCATTCAATTCTATATCTGAAAAGTTTCCAAGGATATTAGAAAGAATTTTCCTTCTTTTTATCT
>VZQC01003447.1:3003930-3029221 GCA_009823505.1 Rhizomys pruinosus | reverse complement strand
TATATATATATATATATATATATATGGATTTATTAGATTAGCTCACAGGATAAGGTCCATGTAGTCCAACGATGGCTGTACCACAGTGGAGAGAATCTGGTAGTTGCTCAGTCCATGAGGCTGAATGTCTCAGTAGTCCCAATCTGATGCTGGAGGCCTGATAGGTTCTGAAAGATCTGCTAGTCTTCAGTCTACATTTTAATCCAAGAAGTTGGTCAGAGCAGCAGGAGGAACTCACCAGTGAGAGAGAAGACAAGTGGCAAGAAGCAACAGCTCCCTTCTGTCGTGGCTGTTTAGACAGGCTGCTATCAGAAGGTAATGCCCACATTTAGGGTGGATCCTCTGGCTTCGAATGATTCCATCTAAAGGTGTCTCTCTCATTTGTGTTAATCCCACCCAGATCCAGCCAAATTGACACCCAGAATTAGGCACCACTGCACCCTGGCAGCCACCTGTGTTGGATAGTTTCCATGTATTTACCGTTTTCCAGTAGTTACTTCAAATTGCACACCACACAACCTTTCCTTCTACAGCAGTAGATCCATGATCAGACTAGATATGGAGCATTCTGTAAGTTGACAATCTCAAAGGATAAAAGGAGCATTTTTTTAATGTGTAAGAATGTACTGTCTGCATGCAGGTCTGTGCACCCGTGTCATGCAATGCCACGGAGGTCAGAAGAGGGTCTCGGATATTCCCCTGGAACTGGAGTTCTCCTGGAATTGGAGCCACAGACGGTTCTTAGCCGCCATGTGGGTGCTGGGGATCGAACCCGGGTCCTGTGCAAGAGCAGTAGGTGCTCTTAACTGCTAGGCTATCTCGACCAGCCCCGATAATTTTCATTTTCAAGTAGATGTTTATTTTAAGTCATTGGTTCTGGAAGATTTTAATTTTACCCAGTGCTGTTGTTTTTTTTTTCTCCCACAGAGAGAAGGATTAAGGTGACAATAAGGAGCATTTGCTGAACACTCCTGTGTGCCAGACACCATGTATTTAATCCTTCTCAAGCCCTCTAGGCTGGTAGCACTGCCATTCTAATTTATAGATGGAGAGAGCGAGGCAGAGGGAGGCAAGCAGCTTGCCAAACATGGGGCCAGTGAAAGTGGGCGGGGCTCCAATCCATGCTCTTAAGCAATGAAACATTGTCTCTACACAGATTCTAGAATATTCTTCTGAGGCTGAAAATTTGCCTTCACTCAGTATTTTTTTATGCTTATTTATTTATTTATTTATTTATTTATTTATTTATTTATTTATTTATTTATTGTGTATGTCCGTGGGTGGGCATGTGGAGGTTGTTGGACAACTTTTGGGAGTTGCTTCTCTTCTTCTACCATGTGGGTACCAGGGATTGATTTTAGATTGTCAGACTTGGTGGCAAGTGCTGGCTCATATATGTGTATTTTTTCTTGTGGCAAGGTCTCATGTAGTCCAAGACGGCTTCAGATTTACTGGGGAGCAAAGAACAACCTTGAACTTTTGATCCTCTGCCTCTACCTCTCAAGTTGCTAGGATGACAGGCCTGTGTCACCACATCTTGTTAATGAGTTGCTGGGCATGGAACTCAGGGATTCGTGCACCCCTAGTACAACTCCCCTTTTGTTGTGACAGGATATTACTGTGTAACCTAGGTTAGCTTGGAACTCGATGTGTTAATCCAGGCCAGCCTTGAACTCATGGGAGTCCTCCTGCCTCACCCTTCTGAGTGCCAGAATTGTAACTGTGAGTCACTACACCCAGTCTTTTAATTATTATTTGTTCATAAGCTAACCTTTCTAAGGACCCATTACACTTACTAGGACTTCATTCTTTTTTTAAATTTTATTTATTTTTTTATGTGTATATGAATGTACTGTCTGCATGTAGGTTTGTGCACCTGTGTCATGCAATGCCGCAGAGGTCAGAAGAGGGTGTAGGATTCCCCTGGAACTGGAGTTAAAGACGGTTCTCAGCCGCCATGTGGGTGCTGGGGATCAAACCCTGGTCCTCCGCAAGAGCAGTTGGAGCTCTTAACCGCTAGGCCATCTCTCCAGCCCCTAGGACTTCATTGTTTGTGTGTGTGTGTGTGTGTGTGTGTGTGTGTGTGTGTGTGTGTATGAATGTACTGTCTGCATGTAGGTTTGTGCACCGTGTCGTGCAATGCTGCGGAGGTCAGAAGAGGGCNGCTGTTATGAGGGCTGGAGGAGCCGCCTCCGGCTCGGCCTGTCTTGGTGAGGGGTGAGGCAGTGGATAGTCTTAAGGTCACTGACTCACAGGAAACAAAACCAAACTCAGGACATAAGTTTTTAATTTAAAAATTCTTTCAGGTAATAGTATTCACTTGTAAAAATTCAAGAGGAAAATCATGGACTCAGCATTAGTGACGTTGAATGAAAAACAATTTTTTATTTTTACTTTATTGTTTTTATTCAATGTGTACGGGTGTGTTGCCTGCACGTGTGGAAGCACGTGGCTTACATGTGTGTGTCGTGCAGTGCTAGCAGGAACTGGAATTAGGAACTGTTGTTGGCCACCACGTGGGTGCTGGGAATCAAACCTGGGTCCTCTGCAGGAGCAGCCAGTGCTCTTACCTGCTGAGCCGGCTCTCGAGCCCTCTCTTTGCTTAGTATTCACTTCCTCTTCTTATCAGCATTGCGGGTTGGACTCTTTCCCACTATCCTTTGTAGCCTAGGTAGGAGTCCATTTGCCTTGCCCTCTGCAGAGCCTTCAGACAAGCAGAGCAAGCTCTGCTGAGCTTGTGACAAATGGATCTTCGGGCAGTGACACTCCTGACCAGTGCTCCTGTGAAGGAGCTGGAGTCTGAGAGCCTGCTTTGTTGTTTTTATTTTAATACATATTATTTATTATTTTTATGTATATAAGTGTATGGCCTGCATGTAAGTGCACCCTTGTCATGTAATACCTACAAAGGTCTGAAGAAGGCATCAGATCCCCTGGAACTGGAGTTACAGAAGGTTGTTAGCTACCATGTGGGTGCCAGGAATTGATCCTGGCTTCTCTGCAAGAGCAGTCAGTGCTCGTAACCACTAAGCCATCTCTCCAGCCCCCCCCCCCGTTTTTTGTTTTATTTGTTTATTTATTTATTTTGGACATAGGGTCTCACTCTTAGCCCGGGCTAGCCAAGAACTTACTATATATATAGCCCAGGCTGGCTTAAAATTCTCAGATCAAAAATGGAGTTTGTCTGTGGTCCAGCAATCCCACAAGTGCATATACACTCAAAGGAGCTAAATCCCTGTGCCAGAGGAGTTTAAAAAAAGGCATGGTGTGGTGGCATGTGCCTTTAATCCCAGCACTCAGGAGGCAGAGGCAGGTGGATCTCTGTGAGTTCAAGGAGGCCAGCCTGGTGTACATAGAAAGCTCCAGGCCAGCTGGGACTAAGGGGAGACCCTGTCTCAAAAAGACCAAAAAAAGAAAAAAAAAGAGAGATTGAAAAAAATAAGATGCAGGACTGAAGAGAGGGAGGGTTCAGGGAGCAGAGCACTTGCCAGGTAAGCACAAGGCCTGAGGTGCTTTGTCAGGAATCCATATAAAAATGCTGAGTGTGGTGATGGCTTGTGACCCAGTTCTGGACAGTCAGGCTGATCCCTGGGGAGTGCTGGCCACTCAGCCCAGCATAACTGGCAAGTTCCAAGTCAGTGAAAGACCTGTGTCAAAGAAAAAGGTGGATGGTGCCTGCAGAACAACCTTACACAAGGCTGTCCTGTGGTCTGCACAGATGTTCACACACACACCAGATAGGACATCTCGTTGTCGTGTTAATTGCTATGGATTATTAGCATAGCCAAGGGATAAGATGTCTAAGGCCTACCAACAGACAAATGAACCAAGAGGATAGGACACACACGCTCAGCATTTACAAGGAAGGAGACCGTGGCCTTTTGACCCCAGAGAGTACTGTGGAGTGAAGTGAGATTTCAGCAGAAAGACAAATACCTCATGAGCTCATGTCCTATGAATTTTAGTCCATTTTGTGCTGTTTATATCAAGTCTCTCAGTGGGAATTAATAAGTAACAGAATCCCATTTCTTACAGTTGGGGAGGCTGGGTGCTATCAGGTTTCTATCTGGGGAGGGCCAAGTCTCTGCTGCCAAGACAGCACAGTGCTGCCGAAACTCTTGGAGGAGGGGAAGGCTACCCCCCCTAAGGGGGCAGTCAGCACCCCAGCAACTTCAAGCCCTTTGATGAGGGTACCAGCCCTGTCTGAAGACCTCCTGAAAGCATCATCTTAATACTGTTGTGTTAGGAATTAAGTTTCGATGTAAGTTTGTAGGGGAGAAGCATCAGTCAAACCACAGACAAGGGCTAGAGAGATGGCTTAGCAGTTAGCAGTTAACAGCACTGGCTGTTCTTGTAGAACACCTGGGTTTGAATCCCAGCACTCACATGGCAGCTAACAACTATCTGTAACTCCAGTTCCAGGGGATCTGATGCCCTCTTCTGACCTCCGTAGGCATTGCACAACAAAGGTGCATTTATATACATGCAGGCAATGCTCTTATACATTAAACACACACACACACACACACACACACACACACACACGCACACACACACACACACGCACACACACACACACACGCACACACAGGGAGACAAGATAGAATATAAAGCAGTCAACCTGATGGAGGTCAGGAAGTAGAATTGTAGTTGTCAGAAACTGACGGGGTTGGGAAGACATGGGTCATAAAATATCACGATTTGGTTGGACAAAAGGATTAATTCAATAGATCTTTTGTGCATCATGGAAACTATAAAATTGTCAAGAAAGTGAACATTAAGTACCTATCTATCTATCATCTATCTATCTATTTATCTATCTATCTATCTATCTATCTATCTATCTATCTATGGATTCAGCCATCTATAGTGTACACTTTATCATAAACTGCATCATAAACTGTATAACTGGCTTTCCTAACTGTAGATAAAGAGGTGTTTGGCTTATAGAATATCATAGTTAATGTATCTTTAAAAAATGGAATTTTGAGCCAGGCGTGGTGGCGCATGCCTTTGATCCTAGCACTTGGGAGGTAGAGGCAGGCAGATCTTTTTGAGTTCAAGGACAGCCTGGTCTACAGAGCAAATTCCAGGACAGCTGGGGCTATGAGGAGACCCTGTCTCAAAAAGACCAAAAAAAAAAATAGAATTTTGCCATTTTGCATGTGCCCAAAGAAATAACCAGTCACAGAACTGAACACTAGTGATAAGTCCTCTCAAAGGAGAAGGGGGTTTACATTTTGGCATCCTTACAGCAGAAACAAAGCAGCACTAGGCAAAGCCTTTTGAGCTTGAAACTGACCTGGCCTTGGGAGTCTCTAAAGGAAGGTAAAGGGGCATTCCTGTCCCACAGGGGGGATCTTCGGAGTCCAGGGACAGGGCACTCCAAGGATTGGATCAGACATGAGGTTTCTTCTATAAATAAATTAAAAGGGAAAAAGGAAGGAAGTTAATTAGTGAAAATATAATTGTGAGATCTATCAACCAATCACAGCATGGGGAGCTCACTTAGATCCTAATTTTAAACTGATAAAATCAAGGCCCTTACCATTTATGACAGTTATGAGACAATTAGAAATTTGAACATTGGATATTCAATAATATCAAGAGAATGTCTTAGATGTGATACAGTATTTGGCTTTGTTTTAAAGCCATTCTTTGTAAAGATTCACATATACTTGTTGCTGGCATACGGTCTGACATTTTTTGTAAAGTCTTGATGGAAGCAGACAGGTTTATGAATGGGACCATGATTGCTGCAGCTGATGACTGTGGGATTTGATGTTGGGTTCATGGCAGATTATTAAATTATCCTACCTATTTCTTTTTCTAAAATTTCATTTATTTATTTATTATTTTTTATGTGTATGAATGTACTGTCTGCATGTAGGTTTGTGCACCCGTGTCATGCAATGCTGTGGAGGTCAGAAGAGGTTCCCCTGGAACTGGAGTCAAAGATGGTTCTTAGCCGCCATGTGGGTGCTGGGAATTGAACCTGGGTCCTCTGCAAGAGCAGTTGGTTCTCTTAACCACTGAGCCATCTCTCCAGCCCCAATCCTGCCTATTTCAAAAAAATTTTATTATTTTTATTTTATTTATTTATTTTATTTACAATTATTAATCAATCAATTAATTAATTAATTGGGGGTCTTTTTGAGACAGGGTCTCTGTAGCCCCAGCTGACCTAGAACTTGCTCTGTAGACCAGTCTGGCTTCGAACTCACAGAGATCTGTCTGCCTCTCCCTCCTGAGTGCTGGTATTAAAGGCATGCGCCATCACACCTGACTTATTTTTATTTTATATGTATGAGTGTTTTTCCTGCATGTATGTAAGTGCACCCATTGCTGTGCAATGCCCATGGAAGCCAGAAGAGGACATCGGATCCCTTGGAACTAGAGTTACAGACAGTTGTCAGCCCCCATGTTGGTGCTAGAAGCCAAACCAGGTGGTCTGCCCGAGCAGCCAGTGCTCTTAACCACTGAGCTATCTCTCCAACACTTATCCTCCCTACCTTTAAATATGTTTAAAATTCTCCATAATGGGAAAATTTAAAAATAATAAGAATTATTTTTCAATGGCTCTTTAGTGTCTGATCTGATAAAGGACAGTGGGTGAAGTTAGTGCTTCTTTCTTTGTAATGTGTAGAAGAAGGTTAACACTAGAGAAGCCTCAACGGCTGCCTCTACTGGTCTGATGATAACAATAGGGCAAGGGAGATTATTTTTTTCTCCAGCAACTTCTGAACATAGGGTTCTTCTCAGAAAAAGACAATAGTGAATGTTTATGCAGTCTGATTGAGAAAAGGGAGATTCAACTCTACCTCAAATACTCTTATGATGAATATGTAATACTTTTGCTTTTGAGACAGGGTCTCACTATGCAGCCCTGATGTGCTTGGAACCAGTGTGGCCTCGAAATCACAGAGATCTGCCTGATTCTGCCTTCCAAGTTATTCTACCTTGCTTTCATATTGCTATGACAAAATACTTTGGCCAAAAACAACTTGGGGAGGAAAGGGTTTATTTGGTCACATCTCCTGGGTCACAGTTCATCACTGACGGAGCCCAGCATAGGAACTCAGGGCAGAAACCTGGAGGCAGGAGCTGAAGCACAGGCCATGGAGGAATGCTGCTTACTGGCTTGCTCCCCAGGCCCATCTCCAACCTGCTTTCTTATATAATATACAACCTGCCCAGGGGTGGCACCATCCACAGTGGGCTGGTTTTTCCTTTTTTTTTTATTATTTAAAAAAAAAATACTCCACAGACATAACCACAGGCCAGTCCAACAGAGGCAGTTCCCCAATTGAGACTCCCTCAACCCAGGTGTGTCAAGTTGACACTAAAGCTATCCAGCACACAAGTGCTATATAATACTCCTTTTATAACATATAAAGTTTGGGAGAATTTTTTTTTGAGCCCAGTAACATAAGAAGATCACAGATACTCAATTCCTTCAAGAAAAAGCAAAAACTTTAATGTGACTGGAGAGGTAGCTCAGAGGTTAAGAGCACTGGCAGTTCTTACAGAAGACCCAGGTTTGAATCCCAGCACCCACATGGCAGCTAACAACTGTCCCTATCTCTAGTTCCAGGGTATCCAGTGCCCTCTTTTAACCTTCACAGACATTGCACAACACGGGTGCAGTTACATACTTGTAGGCTGTATACTCATACATATAAAATAATAATTATAAAAATTTTTAAAGGATTTTTGGATTGAAGGTTACTGAAATGAACACATATCACATTGTGACACGTTAAATATTGGTATGTCTTTAAATCCCTACAGTTACATAGTTCTAAGTCATGCGTAATCAAACAAGTCATGGTGAACTTGTAGATCATTTGTATAATCAAACAGGTCACAGTAAAACATTAATCAACCTTGGAAGCTTTGTGTGGAAAAAACAGCCAGAGACTAAGCCAGATGCTCTGCACTTAACTCAAGGAGATTGAGTTCAGCACATTCTTGGCAGTCAAAGCAGGAATGTAGGGTGCTGTATGACTTGAAGAATTGTGTTTATAGTGCTTGCTGTTTTTTTGAGTGCTTGTAACAATCAGTGTATCTGAAAGGGTATAGAAGTGTTTCATTTATGTTAGCTTTCTATATTTATTGTTTTTTTACTTAAAAAAGTTTAATTTTTCCAGGCTTGGTGGCACACGCCTTTAATCCCAGCCCTCAGGAGGCAGAGGCAGGCAGATCTCTGTGAGTTCAAGGCCAGCCTGGTATACATAGGAAGTTCCAGGCCAGCTGGGGTTACAGGGAGGCCCTATCTCAAAAAGACCAAAAAAAAAAAAAAGTTTACTTTCCATTTGTAAACGTGATATAATATCACTTCAGCAAATGTAGCTAAGTGTGGTGGTACACACATGTACTCCCAGTACTCTGGAGGTGGGAGCAGAAGGATGAGGAATTCAAGGTCATTCTCAAGGTTATCTTCAGCTACATATTGACTTTGAGATCAGCCTGGGATGATGAGGCCCCATTACAAAACAAAGAGCTGTCTCTCCAGCCAGAGCCTGACCTCTTCTGCTGTGGTCAGGGGGAATGGGAGTCCCAGACTCAGGTTTAGACTGTTCCTGTGCTACACAGTCTTTGATGACTGCTTCCTTGAGTCTTTTAGGTTGTTCTTGCCTAGCCTTGAGAATTTTTCTCACGCAAATCCACTAATCGCCATTCCACTGAACCCTGGAGAGGAACTCTCAGCCAGTCCCCACGTTGTGCCTGTAGCTCTGCTGGTCCCCAGGTTGTTTGTGTAGCTCTGGTCTCTGGTGCGTGGAGCTCACCTGGATCTGTAAGCCCATTCTCTCACCTTAACTTGGTGATGGTTCTTGGAAGGTGGCCTTTCCTTGCTCTGTGACCTGAAAATGTTCTCCAGACATTGTTGGGCAATATTTGTGTGATCTTGAATCATAAGATGTTTGGTAGAGATTGTATTCTTCATTGTCTGGTTACTGGTGGATTGTTGCTTCAGAGTCTGTGTGTGTGTGTGTGTGTGTGTGTGTAGGGGTCGCTTCAGAGAAGAGCTAAGTCTGGTCTGATCCTTGCATGTTGGCTAGAAATGAAATATCACGATTCAGTTTTTTTTTTTTTAAAAAAAAGAAACCAAACACACACAAAAGCAGGGAACACAAACCACCCTCCAACTCTTTATATGTAGCAGAGTGTGACCTTAAACTTTTGATCTTTCTGCCTCGGCCTCCTGGTTGCTGAGATGACAGCCACTGGTCACAGGGCTCCATATCTGAGTCAGTCTTAATGACTTTGCCCCCTATGGATTTTTACGTCTTTTGTTTCATTTTGTTTTGTTTTAATTTACATTTTTCTGATGGTGAATGATTTTGGAAACTTTCGAAGTGCTTGGTCATGTGTGTATCTTTTTTGATGAATTGTCCCTGTAACCTTTTGATTTTAGAAAAACTGAACCAGTTCCCTTTTTCTTTTTGAGTTGAAGGAATTCTTTGAATATAACAGACACAAGTTCTTTGTTAGATCAGTTTTGCAAGTATTTTCTCTTTTTTTTTTTTAAACAAAAGCAATGATTTATTGGTAATGGCAAGAAATGAAACATTAACACTCGCCAGGTGTGGTGGTGCATGCTTTTAATCCCAGTACTTGGGATGCAGAGGCAGGTGGATCTGTATGAGTTCAAGGCCAACCTGGTCTACATGGCAAGTTCCAGGACAGCTTGGGCTACAGGCAGACCCTGTCTCAAAAAGACAAAACAACAACAACAAACAAAATATTAACACTCATATGCATAAAATAAAAATAATAAATAAAACACTACTGGCGAGGAGGAGAAGAAGGTTGGTAGAAAATTAGTACATCTGCATGAATTACTTCAAAAAAAGAAGAAACTGGAGCCTGCTCTGCCGTTTGCTCCAGTTTCCACTCTGAGTTTGTCTAGACAGAGTGAAGTCAGCACACTGAAGGCTACTGCAGCTCTGTTCACAACACCTGAGACGGGCAGTCAGCCCGAGCTCGCGTCAGGAGACAAGTGGATAATATGTTCTATACACATGGACATACTATTCAGCCATAAAGAATGAGACCCTCTCATCTGTAACAAGGAGGGCAGTGTGTTAAGTGTAATGAACCTTGGATGGAAAGACAAGGACTGCACATTCTCTTTTATATGTGGAAAGCAAGAAATATGAAATGTAGCCTGGTTGTTAACAGATGTTAGGAAACGTATCTGTGTGTGTGTGTGTGTGTGTGTGTGTGTGTGTGTGTGTGTGTCTGTCTGTCTGTCTGTCTGTGTGTCTATGTCTGTGTCTGTGTGTATGAAAGACTGGATGGATTTGGTCAGCTCACACTGTATGTATGGAGACATCACTCTAAACCCCACATATTCGGGCTCACTATGAATGTTAACAAACAATAACGAAACAAATAAAGCTGGGCACAGTGGTTCATGGCTGTAATCCCAGCACTCAAAAGGCTGAGGCAGGAGGATCAGGAGTTCCAGGACAGACTGGGCTATGTAGTGAGTTATAGGCCAGCTTGGGCCACAGTGAGATATTGTCTTTACTGTCTTAAAAAAAAAAAAAAGAGCCAGGAGTGGTAACACATACCTGTAAGTCTACTGCCAAGGAGGCTGAGGCAAGAGATTTACAAACTCAAGTCCAGCTTGGGCCTTGAGGTCAATCTGGCCTACATAATACCCTGTCTCAAAATAAACTAACAGTACCAAATATAATACAATATATAGCTTAACTCATTGTGTTATCTCTGGGGGAAAGAACTCCCATCAGCGTCCTTTGCCTGGGGGCTGGGGCTGCATCTATAAAGCCTTTGGAGGCTCAATTCCCAGTACTGCATGAACGATGCCATGTTGCGGACTGAGTGTAGATGTGGGAAAGACCCCCATAGACTCCAAGTATCTGAACACCTGTCCCCAGTTGATGCTGCTGTTGGGGAGCTTTAGGAGATGTGGCCTTGTGGGAGGAAGCAGGTCACTGGGGGTGGGCTTCGTGCACTTCCAGTCTGTCTCTGTTTCCTGTGCCTGCTTTCTGCTCTGGCTGGCTCTGCTGCAGAGCCTCCCCACCATTATGGACACTTATCTCTCTGGAACCATAAGATAAATAACACTTCCTCTTATAAGTTTCTTGGTCTTGACATTTATCACAGCATTAGAAAGTAACTAACACAGAAGAAAAGGAACTGTCAGGCAGTGGAGGAATCAGAACAGCTATTGGCCAATGGTAAGAGAAAGAACATTCACCAAGCCTCATGCACCAGGCAGGTGCCAGGTGGTACCCAAGCCCTCCTCAGCCCGCAAACAATGCATGAGTCTGTAGAGTCCTATGGGAAGAAGACCCACCCAGGACACAGAATCTCAGTTTCGTAGACAGTAACTCAAACTCTGGTTAGCTACTTATTTGGGGCTTTTCCTTGTCATGTGTTAATAATTATATAATCTTAATACACCACATCGATATTATTTGTTTTGTGTAAATAAACCCCTCAGAGAAATCAGGAAGTTTGAAACTGAAAAAAAGTCAGCTGGCCAACATTTCCAGAACTTTTAAAAAAGGGTTCCACAACATTTTTAAGTCAATTCAATGGCCACTCACGTCTGCTTGAAACTACTCAGGAAAATTGCATTTTCTATTTTTAGCTTCCGTTTCTGTTCTGCTTAAATTTCTATTTTGGAAATTTCCGCCCAAACTGAAATCATATGAACAAACTGTAGGAGAGTGAATGTCCCTCTCCCAAAGACCTGTCTTGCCAGAACCTCTGGAAACAGCCTTATTTGGAGTAAATTCTCCACAGACAGATAGACAAACAGACCGGATCGCTGCATCCAGCTTCTCTCCCACCAGGACCAAATAGAAACTTCAAGAGACCATGCTCCTATCCCTTTATTACAGTACATTTTAATTGTTCTATCTTACTATTGTTATCCTCTGTGTGTGCACATGCATGCATGCATGTATATGTGTGTGTGTCTGTGTGTATGTAGAGGCCAGAGGACAACCTCAGGTGCCGATCCTCAGGTGCCAAATACGTTTATTTATTATTATTATTGTTATTATTATTATTATTATTATTATTGTTATTTTAGTCCTTTTTGAGACAGGGCCTCCCTGTAGCCCTAGGTGGCCTGGAACTTGCTATATAGACCAGGTTGGCCTCCATCTCAGGGAGATCTGCCTCCCAAGTTCTGGGATTAAAGGTGTGTTCCTTCACACCCAACAATTTATTATTATTACCTTTTTAAATTAAAAAAAATTATTTTTAATAATTTATTATTTTTTGAGACTGGGCTGGCCTGGAACTTGCCAAGTAGGCTAGTCTGCTGGCCAGCGAGACTCGGGGGATCCTCCTGGTTCTGGGACTACAAGCATGCACCACCACACCTGGCTTTTTAATGTGAGTTCTGGGAGCATTCTGGCTCTCAAGCTTGCCTGGCAAAAGCTGTACTGATGGAGCTTTTAAAGTCTTACTGTGCCTGTCTTATAAACTGGACTATATCGTAGGTATGTATGTATAGGAAAAAACACAGCTGATAGGGTTGGGTGATACGAAGTGTCAAAAAGATTGCCTGCATCCCAGGAAGAGAAGGAGGGACAGAGGAATGGGTCACCAGCCCTCAGAACCTCACGAAAGAAGCAAGCTGCCCCCACAGTAGCCTGACAGTTCTGCCTCCCAGATCCAGAGAGGCCTGGTGATCTCTGCTCACCTCCCTGGGAAACCGGCTACTGAGTCTGCAGCCCCTGTCCGCCCCTGTCCGCCCCTGTCCGCCCCTGTCCGCCCCTGTCCGCCCCTGCCGCCCCCGTCTGCCCATGTCCGCCCCAGTGACTCTCCAGGGCTGTGAAGTGGATCAAAAGGCTGCTGCTTGCCTCTGGATGGCTTTTTTTTTTTTTTTTTAATTTTATTTATTTCTGTATGTGTATGAATGTACTGTCTGCATGCAGGTATGTGCACCCGTGTCATGCAATGGCGCAGAGATCAGAAGAGGGTGTCGGATTCCCCTGGAACTGGAGTTCTCCTGGAATTGGAGTTTCAGACGGCTCTCAGCCGCCATGTGGGTGCTGGGGATCGAACCCGGGTCCTCTGTAAGAGCGGTCGGCGCTCTTAACCGCTAGGCCATCTCTCCAGCCCCTCGATGGCTTCTTGTTTCAAGGTCTCTTCTTCCCAGGACCGCGCTGGCTGTGAGGGTCGTGTTTAACCAGGAGCTTTTTGTGCCCGCCCATGACGTGGTTCCTTGGCCCTGCTATGCCCTCGCTTTCCATGGCAGGTCTCAACCGTGCCTGAATTTTCAGTTTCCAGTTCCTCCCACCTCTCTCTCAGCTCTGCCCCGACAGACACCCTGGTTGCTGCTCACAAACAACAGTTCTTGGAGCAAAACTTGAACTCAGTAGAGAATGCACCTCTCTCTGTCTTCCAGTCGAGTCTTACTCTACAGTACAGGCTGGCCTTGCACTCACGGCAATCCTCCTGCCTGAGCCTCCTAAAGCCTGACAGAGCTATTTCTTTCAAATGAAGATCAACTGGAGAAGTTCCTGGAGTTTGTCTAGCAAATTCCAGTGTTCAGTTCTGTGTGTTTGTTACCATCACAGTGTCTCTCAAGAGCATATGGTGAGCATTTTCCAAATAAGGACATTTTCCTCCTGATAGAATCAAAGAACTAGAGCCAGAAATAGGACACTGCTGATCTGTTTTAAAAAATATTTTTATATTATTTTTATTTAATGTATATGAGTGTGTTCCCTGCACATAGGCAGGAGCACCCATGTCAGGCAATGCTGGAGGAGGTCAGAAGAAGGCGTTGGATTCCCTGGAACTGAAGTTACAGTGGTTATTAGCCACCATATGGGTGCTGAGAATCAAACTCAGCCAGTGCTGGTATTTTTTATTTTATTTTATTATTATTATTATTATTTTTTGGTCTTTTTGAGACAGAGTCTCCCTGTCCTGGTGCTCAGCTGTCCTGGAGCTCTCTATGTAGACCAGGCTGGCCTTGAATTCACAGAGATCCACCTGCCTCTGCCTCCCGAGTACTGGGATTAAAGGTGTGTGCCACCATGCCTGGCACAACCCATGCTCTTAACTGCTGGGCCATCTCTCTGCCCCTGAGCTGTTTTGTTTAATACCTAATAACCAGTATTTTGCTTCTGTGGATATTTTTTTTGCACAGAGGCCAAAATTCTTTACAAAAACTGCAGAAGCCCTTTGTAGGCTGAGGCAGAAGGACTGCCGTGAGTTCAAGTCCAGCCTAGACAACACTGTCTAAAAACAAAAAAATAACCAAACAGACTATGAGACAGAGAGAGAGAGGGAGAGAGAGAGAGAGAGAGAGAGAGAGAGAGAGAGAGAGAGAGAGAAAGAGAAGAGACAGAATTTATGCCAGAAGTATAATTGCTAAATTGAGGAATATTCACATTTATTGATGACATTTATTCTCCGTGTGTATGTTTGTATGGGGGCATGCATGCCGCAGCCTGCATGTGGAGGTTAGAGGACAGCTTGCAGGAGTTGGTCCTAACCTTCCACTGCGTGAGTCCTGGGGATCCAACTAAGGTCAGCAAGCTCGGCATTAGGCACATTTACCTACCGAGCCATCATGCTGGCTCAGAATATTCACATTTAAAATGGTCATATGAATGTTACAGACAGCGCCAACTTGCCGGCAATGGGACATTTGTTTGTGCTCTTAGGTGTGTGATGCCTGCACCTGTTTCCCCATACACCCCTTCCTCCATCAGGACTTGACTTCCTAAAGGTTCTACAAAAGAGCACTGCCATCTGGAAATAATGTGTTCAAATACATAAACCCCTGAGGACATTTCACATTCAAACACTCCAGGACTGTGCCCAGACCAAGTTGTGCACTGATGAATGTGTGCAGCCACCTGCACTTTGCTGGGACCCATGTTATCCCAGATCATGTCATAGTACCCGTGTGAGTATATACTAATAATAGAAATCGAAGTATAATTGGAATTTTTTTTTTCTGGTAGCAAAAACAGCCATTGAATTTGCTGATGAGGCTGAGGGTGTATGCCAGGACAGGGCATGTCAGGGACATCTACTTTGTGTTCTCAGAGAGAAGATTCCAGAAGGTGAGATGGATTGTTGGGAAGTTCAGGTTCTCCCGGGTCTGAATTGGTGGAGGCTGAGGTCTTAATTGACTTATGGCCAGATGCCTATGGAGACTTGGAACCCAGGCTCCAAGAAAAACTCCAGAGAAAGAACTAGGTGGATGCTTTATCCACTGTAGGCCTACCTTGGACCCCAAGCAGGATAGGGCTATAATCCTCAAGCCTCCCCCTTCCTGGAAGTGTCCCACTTCCTCCCGACAGGACCCACCACCACCTACCAAAGGCAGCCACCAAAGGTTCTACATTCACCATCACCTCGTGCCACGACATTGTTCTTTTTTTATGTGTATGAATGTACTGTCTCCATGTAGGTTTGTGCACCCATGTCATGCAATGCTGCAGAGGTCAGAAGAGGGTGTTGGATGCCCCTGGAATTGGAGTAAAAGATGGTTCTCAACTGCCATGTGGGTGCTGGGGATAAAACCCAGGTCCTCTGCAAGAGCAGTCGGCGCTCTTAACAGCTAGGCCATCTCTCCAGCCTAACCACAACGTTGTTTTTACAAACTCGCACCTCAACACATGAGAAGACAAGGACCCTTCAAAGTCTAAGAAGCTTCGGTAAGGGGTGTGGACATCAGTGTCCTGCTGAAACAGCCTGCCAGTCTCACTGACTTCTATGAATTCATTCTTTTAATTTCCAAAGAGGAAGCTATTTGTTGAAATACTGACCACCATGTGGTCTGAGAAGTGGAAATGAAGAGATGGCTCAGCGATTAAGAGCACCCACTGCTCTTGCAGATGACCTGGGCTCTATTCCCAGCACCCACATGGTGGCTATCGTGCACGGCTTTAATCCCAGCGCTTGGTAGGCAGAGGCAGGCAGATCTCTATGAATTTAAGGCCAGCGAATTCCAGGCCAGCTGGGCTATAAAGAGACCCTGTCTCAAAAAAATAAAAAAAAAAAAAAAAAGAAAGAAAGTCTGAGAAGTCTTGGGGAATGACGTACTTTTCTCTGTAACCTAGAGTCCATTCTGGTGGCCACAAGTCCTGTCTTTTATCTTTTCTAATCATATTGAAAATCAATATCCAAAGAAAAATGACCCCTCATGTTTATTATGACCTTCAAATGTCTGACTGTACACCTCCCCACATAGAAGGTGAGAGCCCCCCTTAGTACACGTCTCCACAGAGACAGCTAGGAGATTAGTCATTACTTCTCAGCATTTAGGATGATGACTGGGATAGAGCTGGACCGAAAAGCATGTTGTTTAGCCTGTTCTGATCTGCAGGTGTAAGGCTGGGAAACGAAACCCATCTGAGTAGGATGCTCCTACGTCTTGTTGTTTCTTTTGTCTTTTTGAGACAGGGTCTCCCTGCAGCCTCAACTGGCTGGGAACTCACTATAAAGACCAGGCTGGGCTTGAAGTTACAGAGTTCTTACTGCCTCTGCCTCCCAAGTACTGGGATTAAAGGCATGTGCCACCATGCCCGGCCAAGTTCCTATTTCTTATAAGTTCCACTCAGCAAATATTTATCACACCCAGAGTCTCCACTGAGCTGAGCTCTAGAAGGATATGCTCCTGTTTGTAGATTCTCTGGGATTTTACATTTAGCTTCTAATCTTAGATGTTACATTCGTTCTGCTTGCCTAGCATGTGTGAGGCCCTAAATTCAACCCCCCAGTTCTAGCAAAGTAGAAGAGGAAGAAGAGGAGGAAGAGGAGGAGAAGGAGAATTCATGCTTATGCAATATCAATCCACTTTTAAAGTCCATATTTGGGGGCTGGCAAGATGGCGCAATGGGTAAAAATGCTTGCTGCCAAGACTGATGACCTGAGTTCAATCCCCAGGACCCACATGGTGGAAGGAGAGAATGAACTCCTATAAGCTGTTCTCTGACATTTAAAAAAAATTTACTTATTTTTTTATGTGTATGAGTGTAATGTCTGCATGTAGGTCTGTGCACCCATGTCATGCAATGCTGCGGAGGTCAGAAGAGGGTGTCAGATTCCCCTGGAACTGGAGTTACAGACGGTTCATAGCTGCCTTGTGGGTGCTGGGAATAGAACCCAGGTCCTCTGCAAGAGGTCAGTGCTCTTAACCGCTGAGCCATCTCTCCAGCCCATGCTCTCTGACTTTTACATGGGCACTCATGACATATTCATCAGCTACTTTTCTGTTGTAATAAAATTCCCTGACCAAAAAGGAACTTAGGAAAGAGAAAGTTGTTTGGCTTATGATCCAGACGGAGAGTCCCTCATGATGGAGGGCATGGCAGGCCTCAGAAGCAGCAAGCTGACAGCTCACATCTTCATCTGTACACAGGGAGCAGAGAGAGTGAGCTGGAAGTGAGGCGAGGCTCTGAATTCTCCAGCAAGGCTCTACAGATTAAAGTCTCCATGACCTCAGGGCTACAGAGCTGGCTCAGCAGTTAGTTAAGAGCACTGTTGCTCTTGCCAAAGGACCCAGATTCGATTCCCAGCACCCATATGGTGGCTCACAACTGTCTGTGACTCCAGGGGATATAGCGCCTTTTTCTGTCCTCCATGGGCATTGCAGGACACAGATACACCTCCATATATGCAAGCAATACACTCGTACACATAAAATAAAAATAATAAATAAAATATTTTAGAAAGAGATCCATGACCCCCCCCCCCCCTCCCCAAACAGCACCATGAAACAAGGACCAAGTGTTCAAACACATGAACCTATGTCGGGTGGGGGAACATCTCTCATTCAAAGAACCACAAATCCACAAATCCATATCCACACAAAAAAACAAAAATTTAAAATGAAATGTAAAGAATCCAAATTCATAAAAGAAGGAAGCCATGTTAAGGTCTAAGTTATCTTAATCTGCAAATTGTTCATCTTGCCTTAGGAAGATCTGAGTTTAATCCCAGGAATCCAAGTAAAAAAAACAAAAACAAACAAAAAAACTAGGTGTGGGGACTGGAGAGATAGCTCAGTGGTTAAGAGCACTGGCTGCTCTTGCAGAGGACCTGGATTTGATTTGCACCCACCTGGTGGCTAACAACCACCTGCCACTCCAGTGTCAGGGGATCCGATGTCCTCCTCTTGTTGTCTGTGGGCATTGCACAACACAGGTGCATTTACACACATGCAGGGAATACACTCATACACATAAAATAAAAATAACAAATAAGATTTTAAAACAGCTGGGTGTGGTGTCATGTGCTTGCAATCCCAGAACTGAGCAGGTAGAGACAGGCAGAAACTGGGGCTCGCTGGCCCACAAGCCTGACCAACTAGGCAAGTTCCAGACTACTGAGAGATCTTGTCTCACAATAAGGTGGATGGCTCCTGAGGAATGACACTCAAAGTTGTCCTGTGTCCTGCACACTCTCACACACACTCATACACATGCGCACACACATATACTCATACACATACATGCACACGTGCATGATCAGAGATAGTACTGGAGAAATGTGGGTGTGGTTCTAACAGACATCAGAAGGAAGCTGTGGGGAGAGGCTCTTATCTGTATTTTTTTCTTTTGGTCTCTTTGAGACAGGGTCTCCCTGTAGCCCCAGCTGGCCTGGAGCTTGCTACGTAGAGCAGGCTGGCCTTGAACTCACAGAGATCCGCTTCTCTCTGCCTCCTGAGTTCTGGGATTAAAGGCATGTGCCACCATGCCCAGCTCTTATCTATAATTCTTAATATGGGTGGAAACCAAGTAAAGAAGATGAGATGTGGGCTGGAAAGATGGCCTAGCAGTTAAGAGCTCTGACTGCTCTTACAGAGGACCTGGGTTCGATCCCCAGCACCCGCATTGGGGGCTGAGAACCGTCTTTTACTCCAGTTCCAGGGGAATACGACACCCTCTTCTGACCTCCTCGGCATTGCATGACACGGGTGCACCAACCTGCATGCAGACAATACATTCATACACATACAAAAATAAATAAAATTAAAAAAAGATGAGAGATTTCTGTATTTTCTTTTGCAATTACATCTGAATTCACAATGATCCACAAATAAGAAGTTGTATTAAAAGGGAGTTCATGTTGATATAAGAAAGTGAGCTTGGGAACTTCCCGGCTTCCCAGGAGATGACAGTACTGTTGGCCATTGCAGACTTCATAGTACCTGGGAGGAGCCAGGGGTGAGGAAGTCCCTGGGCCCCACCAGAAAGTGGGGACTAACCTCAAATTGCTTCTTCTGGAGGCGACAGCAGCTTCAACTCAACCAGAAAGGTTTGCTTAAGAATTTTGCCATTTTCTGGCTCTCAGCAGCCCTCGAGCTTCCCCTGAAGGCACTGTGAGCCCTTGTCCCTGGAACTGGAGGGAATGCTTCCTATCAGAAGCTGACAGCCTCACCGAGTGCTCATGGGAGTGGCTCTGTGGTTAGTGGAGGACCGGATGTGTCACACCAGAGGAAGAGACCAGCTCATCCAAGCACGGCTGGAGAGTCTTCGGCTCTCGGCAAGAAGACACTGGTGTTTCCATAAGAAGGGGAATGAGTAAGGTAATGCTGGCTACTGAGTTGGATGCTTGGCAAGTAACATTCTCCACTGACTGGGGCTTCAATGTTTATTCTTCTCTAGCTACAAATCAAAACTTTGGAGTTGCGTTCAGAGTGGAGGCTGACTGGTTGCATAATCTTAGCTTAGCCAAGTTCTGCTTTCAAATACTTTTGGAGCATAACTAGCCACACTTGTGAGTACAGCATGCACCTCAATGTGTGCGTGCGGGGTGCACCTTCAGATCAAGGTATTAAACCAGACTCCTATCTCCACACATAAAAAAATGAGTGTAATATGTTTCAAGATTTAAGTGGAATATCTGCAGTGATGAAATGACCTGACTATCTCAAGGAAAAGAGAGCACTGGTCTGGGCTAAGGTTTTTGGAGTTTGACCCTCAAGGTAATCCAACAGAAGTAAAAAATTGACAAATGGGATTATATCAGACCAAAATGCTTCTGCACAGCCAGTGAAAAAGATTGGAATAGGAGAAAATATACACCTGCCAGTGCTTTATGCAACTGGGAATTAGCATCCAGACAGAAAAGGAATTTTAAATACTGATCTGTGAGATACAAATGATCCAATTAAAAATGTGCAGATGATCTGACAGGGATTTCTAAAAAAGGATATGAAAACAACTAACAAGTGTATGAAGAATACTAATCATCACAGTCACTAATCATGAAGGTAATATAGACTAGAAGCACATGAAATATTGTTTCTATTAGCCAAAAAAATAAATTCTGGGGGCTTGCAGGAAAAGAGGGACTCATAGACCTTGATGGTGTGCATGTGAGCTCCTGCAGCCTTTACTGGAACACGTATGGGGGCTCCTCAAAAGATCCCCAACTGTTAAAAGATCGATCCTAAGACCCTGCAGCAGCTCCACTGCCCTGTGCAGAGATAGAAGAAGATCTCTCTGCCGCTCTTTTCTGAGAGTGTGTGTGAAGTTCCTTTCCTAGTCGCTACTTTCAGCCTTCCAGGGTTGTATTGGCATTTCTTTTCTTATCTTTTCTTTTCTTTTCTTTTCTTTTCTTTTCTTTTCTTTTCTTTTCTTTTCTCTTCTCTTCTCTTCTCTTCTCTTCTCTTCTCTTCTCTTCTCTTCTCTTCTCTTCTCTTCTCTTCTCTTCTCTTCTTTTTTGTCTTTTTGAGACAGGTCTCCCTGTAGCCTCAGCTGGCCTAGAACTCACACTGTCCACCAGGCTGTCCTTGAACTCACAGAGATCCGCCTGCCTCTGCCTCCAGTGCTAGGATCAAAGGTGTGCGGTGCTACCACGCCCGGTTTAAAGACAGTTCTTAGCCGCTGTGTGGGTGCTCTTAACTACTGAGCCATCTCTCCAGCCCCTGTACTGGCATTTCTTATAGCCAACGTACTGTTAGGTCGGTCACCTTTAGACGAGCTCCAGCATGGTCAGCCTGGTATGACTGTATACTGAAGACCGTCTTTGGATCACCTCTGCCAAGTTCTCTCTTTTCACCTTTTTTTTTGTTGCTATTCTTTTTGAGACAGGTCCTTACACTGTAGCTGTGGCTGGCCTGGAACTCACTATGCAGACCAGGCTGGCCTCGAACTCCCAGAGATACACCTGCCACTGCCTCCCTAGTGCTGGGATTAAAGGCGTGCGCCACCACACTGGCATTTGATTGCTGTAGTTAGACTATTTACACCTAAGGTATCTGTTTGTTTATTTGTTTGTTTGTTTGTTTGTGACAGTCTCACACTGTAGCCCAGGCTGACCTAGAACTCACTGTGTAGCCCAGGCTGGCCTCAAGCTTGCTCCAGCTTCCCAAATCCTGAGATTCTGGGTGTGTACCACCCGGCTGGGTAGGGGAAGGGGAGGAGGCTGAGCTTGCTCTTCTTCTGTTCTTTTGTCTCTCACTCCTCAGTGTCTTCCTCCTTCCTGGGTTCACTTGAGCATGCTTCAGGAATCACCCCTCATTTTCTTTGCTCTACTTTTCAGTTGTACCAGGGATGATCTTGGTGTGCTGGGGCAGGTCCACTTTGACATGAAACAGATGTTGTTGAGCATTATTATTTTATTATGATAAAATATACATAGCATTAGTTTACCATCTAAACATTGTACTTATTCCAAATGTGTCAGTGTGTTTATAATACCCTACAGCCACCAACACTATCTCATCTGGAAAGTCTTTGCCATTTCAAATAGAAATTACATTCATAGCCGGGTGTGGTGGCGCACGCCTTTAATCCTAGCACTCGGGAGGCAGAGGCAGGTGGATCTTTGTGAGTTCAAGGCCAGCCTGGTCTACAGAGTGAGTTCTGGGACAGTTGGGGCGGTTACAGGGAGACCCTGTCTTGAAAAAGACAAAAAAAAAAAAAAAGACACTATGTTCATAGTAAGCAATTGTTCCCATGGACCTCTCCTACTACCTCCTGGCAACCTCTCTTGTGATTTCTGGTACCTATGAACTTGTCTGTCCCAAGTGTCTCATACAAGGGGAAACACACAATGTGTCCTTTTGTGTCTGACTATCTCACTTAACACACTACTTTCTAGTTTCTACTGTGTTGAAAAATATGTCAAAATTTTATTCCAATTGTTTTGAATATATATTAATGTTTATTTTTAAGAAGCAGACATTACTTTAAACATGAATCTCAATGATTTGAAATTAAGACCCAGACTTACAATATGATATCTTCTGGCTTTGATTCAATAATAAATACTGTGGGTCTCATTTCCTGCTGAGTAAACAGCCCTGTTCTAATAGAGACCTAATACAAGAACCTGAAAATTATTTTCTTTACATTTGTATTTGGAAACTAATCTCTTCCTGAATATAGAGGCAGGCATGCCTTTTATATGTTTGCATGTATTACAAATTAAGTGTTACTGCCAATATTTTTTTTTCCAAAATAGGCATAAAGCTCTTTCCTAGAAAGTGCTTTCCCTGGAACTGCTTCCATTTCTAAGTCAGGAAGCAATAAAACTTTTACAAGGATCAGAAGGAAGACATAAGGAATTACTAGACCATTAGTGTTACATATATCCCTGAAGTTTGAATAGATAGATGCCTGTAGAAGAAGGAGAATTGCAACTATAATAATTATTGGAAGATGTCTATCATCTTCTATGCCCAAGAACTTTCTATTGAATCATGTTCGGAGAACTGTCTATGTTCAATTCTTCGCCTCTGGGAATTCCTTCAGCCTTATCTCTACAGAAGGCAATATTATGCTTATCTATGGAGAGGAAGAAGCTAATCTGCTGAGCTGTGATCCTGCTCTGTAAAAACACCAAATTGCTGACAGTATTGATTTTAGGCTGTTTACACAATTCTAATTCTGCACCATTTAATATGGAGAAACCAATATTTGCTTATTTGTTCATTCATTCGTTTGTTTAAAAGATCCTTCTTTCTGGACGACTTCAGAGCTTTAAGAATAAACAAGTATTTTGTAAATTGGTCTACTGAATGACAAGCCAACAGATTTGAAGCTAGCCATCGTCTTTTATTCATCACCCCCATAAATTCAGCCTAGGCTCTTTCCCAGCATATCCCTGGATCATGAACAGAGTATTGGGGAAAGTTAGTGTCTCCTTTGTAAAGTATTTTTATTTTGGGGGAGGGCTATGAATGTGCTCAGTGAATTGCTTTTACTTACAAATTTTTATAAGAAATCGATGGTTATCGTTCTCTCCCTTTCTCAAACTACTCACCTTTTGTTCATGAATTAGGACACCAGTCCTAATATTCCAATTTTTGATGGGTGGTTAATATTCCATTGTATGCACATGTCACATGGTATTCATCTGTCTGTTGGTTGACAGAACCTTGGGCTGTTGCCTTTTGGCTTTTGTAAATGGTGATCAGGGCTGTGAAAATCTCCATTTGAGTCTTTGTATTGAATTCTGGTTTGGTTTGGTTTTGAAATATGGTTTCCCTATGCAGCCATGGCTAGCCTGGAACTTTCTATGTAGACTAGGCTGGCCTCCAACTCACAGAGATCCACCTGCCTTTGCTTCCCAAGTACTGGGATTAAACACCAGGATACTTTGAATTGTTTTGGAGATTATCTCTATCTATCTATCTATTTGTTGGTCTATGTATCTTATCTATCATCTATCTGTTTATATATTCTATATATCTAAGTTCTAGTTTCCTTTCGATTGCTGTGACAAAACACTCTGACCAAGTCCAAGTTGGGGAGGAAAGAGTTTATTTGGTCACAGTCCATCACTGAGGGAGCCAAGCATAGGAACTCACGGGAGGAACCTGGAGGCAGGAGCTGAAGCACAGGCCATGGAGGAATGCTGTTCACTGGCTTGCTCCTCTGGCCCATGCCCAGCCTGCCCTCTTATACCATACACAACAACCTGCCCAGGGCTGGCAACACCCACAGTGGGCTAGGCTCTCCCTCATCACTCAACAATCAAGACAATACTCCACAGACATGGCCACAGGCCAGTCCAATGGAGCCAATTCCCCAACTGAGGCTCCCTCAACCCAGGTGTGTCAAGTTGACACTAAAGCTATTCAGCACAATCTACCAATATATCATTTGTTTATCTATCATTTATCAATCCACCATCTGCCTATCTATCCAACTACCTATCAGCTATCTATCATCTACCTATCAATCTGGTTATATCTATTATCTATCTGGGAGTGGAACTTCTGGATCATCTTTATTATTTTTTTAAAGCACAAGAACTTTCCTAAATATTCTAATATTTGTCTAATTTGTCTAATTTGCATGGAAGTCCCAGTGAACAGGCCAGGGCAGTCACATGGGTCTCATGTTTTCAAAAAGAATGTCAGCACAGTCTCCTCAGCCTTCTTCGGTCACGTCTGTTTTCACTTCCTAAGCCTTACAGTCATGGGGCAGAGGGGAGGTGGTGTTGGGGTCTGCAGCATCCATCGGCTTTGCTCTGCCTAGGACACTTTCTGTGGAAGTCAAGCTTGGAGATAAAGGGAAGACGGTTATGAAATAAGAAATCAAAAAGAAGCTGGGCATGGCGGTGCACACCTTTAATCCTAGCACTCGGGAGGCAGAGGCAGGCAGATCTCTGTGAATTCAAGGCCTGCCTGGTCTACAGAGTGAGTTCCAGGACAGCTGGGACTACAGGGAGACCCTGTCTCAAAAAGAAAAAGAAAAGAAAAGAAAAGAAATCACAAAATAGGTTTCTACGATTAGATTTGCCACTGACAAATATGTAAATTTAGAAAATGACATGCCTTTAATCCCAACACTAGGGAAGAAGAGGCAGGCAGGTGTCTGAGAGATTGAGGGCAGCCTGGTTTACACAATGAGTTCAGGCCACCTTTTTGACAAGAAGAGAAAAAAATCACTTTCTGCATTGTGTGATGCAGGAGGGGAAGTGGGCACAGGCGGTGAGGCCGAGGGCCTTTCTAGTCTGCCACTGGAAATTTGAGATACTTTGTGGATTGGTTTCTTTGAGGCAGGATCTCACGTGTGGTCCAGGCTGGCCTGGAACTCACCGTGCAGCCTATGTTTATCTCAAACTCCCAGAAATCCTTTTGTCTCAGCCTCCTGGGTTGCTGGGATTACAGGTGTGAACCTCCATGTCCAGTAATTAAATCCTTCCTTCCTTCCTTCTTTCCTTCCTTCCTTCCTTCCTTCCTTCCTTCCTTCCTTCCTCCCTCCCTCCCTTCCTTCCTTCCTTCCCCCTCTTTCCTCTCCCCCTCTTCCTCTCCCTCCTCCTCCTCCTCCTCTTCCTCCTCCTCCTCCTCCTCCTCCTCCTCCTCCTCCTCCTC
>VZQC01003447.1:2983253-3003487 GCA_009823505.1 Rhizomys pruinosus | reverse complement strand
TTTTTTTTAATTTTTATTTATTTATTTCTGTATGTGCATGAATGTACTGTCTGCATGCAAGTGTGTGCACCCATGTCGTGCAATGCCGCGGAGGTCAGAAGTGGGTGTCGGATTCCCCTGGAACTGGAGTTCTCCTGGAATTGGAGTTTCAGACGGTCCTCGGCCGCCATGTGGGTGCTGGGGATTGAACCCGGGTCCTCTGCAAGAGCGGTCGGTGCTCTTAACCGCTAGGCCATCTCTCCAGCCCCAACTGTCTGCTTTCTAAATCAAGTGTCCTGACCTTTTTTCTTTTCTTTTCTTTTCTTTTATTCCTCTTTTCCTTTCTTCCCCTTCTCTTTCTCGATTCCCATCTGAGCCGTCATTCTGCTTCTTCCTCCCCTCCCCCTCCTTCCCTCTCTCCTCTTCTTTCTCTTTCCTTTCCTCTTCTTTTTTTCTCATCTTTCACTTCCTTTCCTCTTCCCCTTCCCTTTCCTTTCTTTTTCTTAGGCTCCTGTTACTTAACTCAGGTTGGACTGCAGTTCACGGCCTCCTGCCTCAGCTTCCAAAGCTGCGATTGCAGGCCTGAGCAAGCACACTTGTCTTCCTCCAGCTCTGACTAAACTTTCAGCTGAAACTGCTCAGCCTCATTTCTGTTTCACAGATGGGCATACGCAGCCCTCTTACATATTTGGGTTTGTTTTTTTTTGTGTGTGTGTGTGTTTTCCAGACAGGGTCTCCCTGTAGTCCCAGCTGTCCTGTAACTCACTCTGTAGACCAGGCTGGCCTTGAACTCACAAAGATCTGCCTGCCTCTGCCTCCCGAGTCCTAGGATTAAAGGCATGTGCCACCACGCCTGGCTCCTCTTACATATTTATAATGAAAATGCATTAATTCCTTCATATTGAAAGTTGAGCTCCATGTTAGATAGAAGGAACAGCTTCTAATGTTCAATCACAGTGGGGTCACGATGGGTGACAGCAGTTCAACATCGCACAATAGCTGATAGAGTAGATTTGGGGTATTTTTCATGTAAAAAAGTGATCTGAACCTACCCTGGGCTGGTCGTTTTACTCAGTGCGAGGACACTCTGAGATGCCCTGCCATTCCCCTATGAATTTGTTTAACTCTCTATATTCGTGTCTTCTCTGTTCCATGGCAGAGCACCACGACCAGAAGCAATGTAAGGAAGGAAGGATTTAGTTTGGTGTATGGTTCTGGAGGGCTAGCGTCCAAAATGGTGGAGAAGGAATAGTAGACAGAGAGGAACAGAAAGCTGGCTGGTTATATTTCCATCCACATAGAGGAAGCAGAGAGAGAGAGAGCAACAGGAGGTAGGGCAAGGCTGTAAACCCTCAAAGCCCACCTCCAGTGATGCACTTCCTCCAGCAAGGCTTCAGCTCTTAAACATTCTATAACCTCCCTCAACAGTGCTACCATCTAGGGACCAAGTGTTTCAGTACAGGAGCCTGTGGGGGACATTTCTCATCCAAGCCACCACACTACTGCATGTCAGTTAAATGCAGAGAATATGTCATATAAATGATGCACTGTGGTAGATGTTCGGGATCCAGTGGTGAAGGAGATAGACGCAGCCCTTGCTGTCCTTACACTGGGTCCAAGCAAGAAGACAGACTGAAAAGGCAGGAATAACGCTGCTCAGTGTTAGGAAGGGAAACAGAGTTCTCCCAGCTGTCCAAACTTGTGTTAGGATTGAATCAAATCTTTGGAAGTCAGAGTTGTCTAAATCAAGCCATGTTAAGCTGGGATGTGAGCAGTGAACAAGCCTCAGTCAGGCAAAGACCAGGACGGAGAGCATTCTGAGGGGAGAGACCACCCCCAAACAGGGCATCAGAAAACCCAGGAGGAGGGTATGCTTCCCTGGGTGGATACGGGTGGGGAGCACAGTGGGACCTGTGGCTAGAGAGGCTGGCTGGTGCTCACTGGTCTCAAGTGTTAGATGTCATTTAGAGCTTAAGAGGAACAGACACTGAAAAGCCCAGCTGTGGCAAGGGTGTTGGAGGCCAGGCTAGTGAGCAAGATGTGGGGTGTTCAGTTGGGAGCATGGGGACTTGGTCCTGCATTCACTTCAAAGGGAGGTGAGTAGTTCCAAGGAGCCCGGAAAGGGGTTTTGAGGAGGCACTGAAGGTGCTGCTTAGGAAGCCTGAGCTTCGGACATGCAGGGTGCTGTCTGTATAGCAGATGTGGGGGACTGTTGTTGGAGTGGGTTGAGGGGAAAGGGGGAGGGAAGGAGGGAGGGAGGGGAGAGAGACAGAGAGAGGGGAGAGAGACAGAGAGAGGAGAGAGGGAGAGAGAGGGAGAGGGAGNTCTTTCTTTCTTTCTTTCTTTCTTTCTTTCTTTCTCTCTCTCTCTCTTTCTTTCTTTCTTTCTTTCTTTCTTTCTTTTTCTTTCTTCTTTCTTTCTTTCTTTCTTTTTCTTTCCTTCCTTCCTTCCTTCTTTCTTTCTTCTTATTTATTATTTCCAGAGATTGGGTCTCTTACAGCCCAAGCTGTCTTCTAACTTACTATGAAGCTACAGATGAGCTTGAGTTTCCGCTCCTCCTGCGTCAGCCCTCTGTTCTGAGATCATAGGTGTGTGCCACAAAGCCAAGTTATATATAGCTCCCTTTCAGATCCCAGGAAGCTTATCTGCACAGGCCAGGAACCAAGCAACAGTGAGGGCCTCTGGATCTTGTCCTACCCAATGGCTCTGAACTTTAGTAGCACAGATGTGGGGATTAACTAATCTATTGAACCAATTACGTATATTAGAATTTTTCATCTTCACCAGCAAAGGAAGCAAATAGCCCTTTGGTGTTTGTAGGAATTGAAAATGGACCATAGTTGCAAATCAGTTAATACTTAGAAGGGAAATATGCTATGGGCCTATTCACAAACATTTATTAAACCTTTGTTGCGTACCTGCAACCAAAGCCCTCAGTAGATGCGGATCATGAAAGGATGACAGTGTGTGTTGAGACTTCGGGGCTCACAACAGCCAAGGCTGCTTCTCAGATGCTGCTGAGGCAGAGTTGTCCAGGTTCTAGGTAGGAGGGCCTGCAAACAGGTAAGCCACACAAAGATGCATGGAGGGCTGGCTCCCTTGGTAAAGTGTTTGCCTTGCAGGCCGGAGGTCATGAGTTCAAGTCTCAGAACCTATGCAGAACAGCCAGGTGCGGCAGTGACCCTGTAATACCAGCACCGGGGACAGGAAACAAACCAGTCACCCAGCCTGCATGGTGAGCTGCCAGTCAGGGAGAGGCCTGGTCTCAAAAAATAACTCAGGTCCTCCTCTGGCTTTTATATACAGGTGGACACACACATATGCACCTGTGCACACACCCCTGTACTCACACACATGAGCACATGCATCTGGACACACATGCACACACATGTACCTGTGGCCTACACATGTATGCATGCACACATGTGTGCATGCACTTATAACAGCTCTCAGGGTGGGCATCTTTGATAAAGGCAGATTAGAGAGCAGGACTTGGATGGAGACTCAAGCAGCACCCGGAGCTTTTCAATTTGCGTCCTGTCTGGAGACATACACGCCCCAATGTGGCAGCTCATGCCTGTAATCCCAGCACTCCCGAGGCTGAGGCAGGTGATTGCCGTGAGTTTGAGACTAGCCTGGATGTCAAGGTGGATTTGAGCCCAGCCTGGGCTTCATAGCAAGGCTATGAAGGAGCACACAAGAGATCCAGGCCTGCCCCTCCCCCGCCCTCAAACCCGTGGAAAATGCCTGCAGCACAGCGGCCCTGCACTTGACTCTGGGGCACCACATCCTTTTTCTCTTCCCACCCTGGAAACTCGAGCGAGAGAGAGAGAGAGAGAGAGAGCGAGAGAGAGAGAGAGCGAGAGAGAGAGAGAGAGAGAGAGAGAGAGAGAGAGGAGTGTGTCCCCCACGCAGATGCTAGGACAGGAAGTTCTAGCCCTGCATGAGCCCAGATGGGGTAAAACTCCTATCTGTGCATTTTCTGAGGCATCTCTAGATCTCTCCAGCAAATATTACCCCCACCCCCTTTGTTTTAACTAGTAGAGGTTTTGATCTCTGGAAAAGAAGATATGACAAATGACCTCTGTAATCAGGTTAGAGCACTGAGCCAGGGAGCCTTGTGGGGGAGGAGGAGGAGGCGTCCGGAGTCTCTGGGAAGGAGCAAGTCCTCAGGAAGAGCCCAGCTGCAGCAGTCAGTTTGTGGAGAAGGTCCAGGGGGGAGGGCTCTAGGGCTCCCACAGGGAGGGCATCACTGCTCTCTGGGTCAGCAGTTCCAGCGGGCTGGAAATGAGCTTGATTGCCCTGGCCAGAGGTGTGAAGTCAGGATGGGGGGGGGGGGCTGTGGGAGGATGAAGTGGATTTGAAGAAGCTTAGCAGGTGGAAGAAAGGGAACAAGAGAGGGAGAGAGAGAAGGAAGGGGAGGACGACACGGGGGAGGGAGAAGTGGAAAATCAGTTCTCATCTCTGGGAAGTTTTTATTAGGAGAATTTTAATGGTCTGTGGACAAAGTGTGTTCCATGGAGAACAATGAGTCAGAGTCTCCCACGACAGCTTGAAGGCATCTTGGAGAGCATCCTGCATCCTGCTGGACTTGATGGTGTTCACAAAGCTGTGGAGGCTGAGACGCCGAGACGCCATGTGCTGCTGGGCTTCTGAGCACAGTTGTAAAGCCTGCTTCTTGCAGAGCTGAAGAGCTCTGTCTTTATCACGCTCAATTCCCGGGTGGGCTGCAGTAAACAGAGTGGGCAGGGGAGTCTTCTGGAAACTTGTAGGGTTTTCCCCTTTCCTCCCCCCATCCTCTTCCCTCCTCCTCATCCTCTGCTTCTTTTATTTTATTTTATTACGTGCATGAGTGTTATACCTTCATGTATGTAAGTGCGCCTGTGACATGCAATGCCTGTGGAAGACAGAAGAGGACTTGATCCCCCAGAACTGGAGTTGTAGATGGTTGTCAGCTGTCATGTGGGTGCTGGGATTTGAACCCAGGTCTCCTTAACCACTGCGCCATCTCTCCAGCCCCAGGTTGTTTGTTTGTTTGTTTGTTTGTTTTAAACAAGGTCTTGCTAGGAAGTTATGGCTCTTCCCAAACTCACTGCATAGACTAGTCTGCAATCAAACTCATAGCAATCCTTCTGCCTCGGTTTCCTGAAGGCTGGGATTAGAGGCATGAGCCATCATACCCAACTTGTATGATTTCTTGTGCATTTTTTTGTCATTTATCACATTATAATACAGCTTTTTATGCTATTCCTGCAAAACATTCCATCAGGTCCTTTAAATATGAAATCAGGGTTTCCTGCAGGTAAAGAAATGCTCTTTTATGGTTTCCTGGGTCCCATCTTCGTTGGTTTTTCCCTGTGTTCTCTGGATGCCTACTGATTGGTTATAGATTCTTCTCCTTTTTTCTAGGCCCATTTTTTATTATGTTCTGCTACTTAAGGCCTCTGCTGACTCTGGTTTTGCTTTGACGTCTGTGTTTTTGTTTAACAAGTTCTTCCCCCTTGCCCCCCTTCCTCATAGTGCCCTTCTAATTTCTGCCACGCCCCGTCCCAGGACATTTCAGGGAATGTTTAATTTTAAATTCCTAGTGGGAGATTTAATACTTTGTTTGTCTCTTTATATTTGTAGGATCTGATGTAGCCCAGGCTGGACTCAAAATCAATAGGTAGCCAAGGCTATCCTTGAAGTCCTTCCTGATCCCCCTGCCTCCACCTCTTGGGTCTTGGGAGTTCAGACCTGTCCTGCAATATCCCCAGGGATTTGGCACTTGTGGTGAGCGGGCTTCATGGTGATCTCCCAGTCCCACTTCTTCTTGCTCTCCTTCTTGGCCAGATGGGGAACCCATCTCTTTCCTCTGTGCTCCCCAGACAGCCTGAGGTGGCACCCCTTGCTGTCTGAGGTGGGGTAGGGGAGGCATTCCAGGCCTCCAGAGAGTATCGACTTGTCCTTAGGAGCCCTCCGCCCTCCCCATGACCAGGCCCCCCATCAGGTCCTCTCCTGCTCTCCCTCTTCTTGGTTCTTGGACACAACTCCCTTTCCTGAACTCTAAAGACCACTTTGGTTTTGGTCTACATGTTAAATCCAAAATGGGTTAGAAAACCCTGTTCTTTCCTTCAGAGGATTCTGGTTTCTGCAATTAAAACAACCATTTTTTTTTTTTTTTTTGAGACAGGGTCTCCCTGTAGCCCCAGCTGTCCTTGAACTCACTACGTAGAGCAGGCTGGCCTTGAACTCACAGAGATCTGCCTGCCTCTGCCTCCTGGGTGCTGGGATTAAAGGCATGTGCCATAAGCCTGGGCAAAACAGCATTCCTTTAAAAAATATTTTATTATCTTTGTTTCATGTGTATGCATGTATTACCTACATGTATGTAAGTGTACCCATGTTGTGCAGTTCCTGAGGAGGTCAGAAGAGGGCATTGGATCCCTTGGAACTGAAGCTTTGATGGTTGTTAGCCACCATGTGGGTGCTGGGATTCGAACCCAGATCCTCTGCAAGAGCAGCCTTGTGCTGTTTACTGCTGAGCTCTTTACTGCTGAGCTATCTCTCCAGCCCTAAAACAACATGCTTAATGTCCTGATAGAGCACTGAAAAAATATGTTGACAGTTCTTCCTCTTTCACTGACTAGATCTTCAGGGCTGCTCTTTGGTTTGGGAGGCTCAGCTCTGCTATTTCTGGGAGCTCGTCGTCCCAGCATGGCTAGGGTTTCTCACGTAAAGAGAGACTAAGTTGCCCTCTTCTTTGTTTTTGTTTTTATTTGGTTGGTTTATTTGAGATGGGGTCTCACGTAGCCCGGGCTGGCCTGGAACTCACTAGGTAGCTGAGGAAGACCCTGAACTTCTAATCCTTCTGCTTCTACCCCAGCAGGACTGGGGTTACAGGCCCATGCCACTGTTCTGGGCTGATTGCCGTGACTCAGCAGAAAGAGGTTCTTCATCCCTCTGGTGGGAAGGAGCCTCAGTCATGAACTGCAGGGCCTGTTCCTTCTTATGTTCTTCTAGCTTTCTTTTTATTTATTAATTCTTATTTTGGGTTGTTTGAGACAGAGTCTTGCTTTGTAATATGCTCAGATCCAACTTCCTTTGTAACAGTGAAACTCCAGCTGGGCATGGTGGTACACACTTGTAATGGGACCCATGAGAGGCAGAGGCAGCAGGGGTGCCACAAGTTCAAGGCCTACCTAATCTACATAGACAGTTCCAGGCTAGCCAAGGATACGCATAGAGAGACCTTTAAAAAACATGAAATTCATGAGGAATTTATGAAGCAGGTCATAACAAGGGAACCTCAAGTAACATGGACTCAGAGAGTGGCCATTGTTGGTCTCTCAGCCCGGAGTAGAACACAGGCTTGGCCCTGTTTCTCTGCCTTGGTTCCCTGATCTGGATGCATTTGGTTCTCATCCCTCATCTCCATCCTTCATCCCCATCCCTCATTCCCCATCCCCATCTCCCAGCCTCCATCCCTCATCCTCCATCCCCATCTCTCATCCCTCATCCCTCATCCCCATCCCTCATCCCCCATCCCCATCCCTCATCCCTCATCCCCATCCCTCATCCCCCATCCCCATCCCTCATCCCCATCCCTCATCCCCGGTATGGTAGGTTGGGGCGAGATGGGGATAGGGATTATGAGGGCTATGGGGAAAAAAGGGATGAGGGATGGGGCTGTGGGATTGGGAGAGGGATGGGGAAAAGGGATGAGGGATGGGATGGGGATGAGGGATGGGGGATGATGAGTGGAGGGGATGGGGGACGGGCGGGGGGATCCGGGGGATGGGGATCAGGGCTGGGGATGAGGGATGGGGATGGGGGGTGGAGGGTGGAGGCAAGGGAATATGAGAGGAATGGGGCGGGGGCGGGATGGGACTGAGGGCTGGGGGAAAGGTATGAGGGAGAGGTGGATGAGGGCGATGGGGATGGGGATGAGGGTATGGGGATGGGGCTGGGAAAAATGGGGATGAGGGAGAGTGGGGATGCAGGTGATGGGGATGCGGATGGGATGAGGGGCTGGGGATGATGGGCTGGGAAGGATGGGGGATCATGAAGGACTCGGGGTGTCTGAGGATATTGAGGGATGGGGATGATGAAGGATGGAGGGGGGGATGGGGCATGGGGAAGATACATTTGAGTGATTGGGGGATGGATGGGGATGAGGGTATGGGGTGGGGATGAGGTGGGGATGAGGTATGGGGATGGGGGATGAGGGCTGGGGATGAGGGATGGGGATCGGGCTATGGGGATGGGGGTATGAGGGAGTGGATTGGGGATGGGGATGGGGGAATGAGGGCGGGATGGGATGAGGAATTGGGACATGGGATGGGGATGAGGGATGGGGGAGAGGATTGGTGGATGGGGGGATGGAAGGATGGGGATGAGGGATGGGGACGAGGGATGGTGGATGAGGGCTGGGGACATTGCGGGAGATCGCGGGTCTGGAGGGAATATTGCTTGACTGGATGGGGATGAAGATGGGGATGAGGAATGAGGGATGGGGATATGGGGGGGTTATGAGGGAGGCGTCAGGGCGATGGGGACGAGGGATGGGGATGAGGGATTGGGGGATTGAGGGAGGGGGGGATGAGGGAGGAGAAGGGCAGATGGGGACTATGAGGGCTGGGGGATTGGCGGGATAAGGTTGGTTGGGTGAATAATGGGGAGAGGAAGATTGAGGCTGCATGAGGGCTGGGGATGGGGGGGAGAGGGATGGGGATGAGGGATGGGGTATGAGGGGGAGGGGATGGGGGCAGGTGACGGGGATGAATGATGGGGAATGAGTAATGAGGATGGGGATTGTACAGGATGTGACGGGCTTGGGGATGGGGCGATGGGGATATGAGTGATGGGGCGATGAGGGCTTTGGGGATGGATGGGGAAGCGTGGACGGGGATTAACGAGGGATTGGGGTACTGAGGGCTGAGGGATCGGGATATGGGGAATGCAGGGTATGGGGATGAGGCTGGGGAGCTGAGGGATTGGGATATGGGGATGAGGGGATGGGGAAATGGGAATGACGGGATTTTGGGTGGGGAGATGGGGGGATGGGTGATATGTGGGGATACTGAGGGGTCGGGGTATGGGGATGGGACATGAGGGATGGGGATGCATGGGTTATGAGGAGATGGGGACGATGGATGAGGGATGGGGATGGGGGGATTGGGGGATGGGGATGAGGGATGGGGATGAGGGATGAGGTATATGGTGGGATGGGGGATTTGGGGTATGGGGACGATGGGGATGCGGGATGACGGATTTTTGGGGTCCATGAGTGTTTTTTTAATGAGGGATGAGATGTTGAGAGAGGGGTGATGGTAGGATCGGGCTGAGGGATGGAGGCTGGGCGCTTGGGATGGGAATGAGGGGGCACAGGAGGGATGGGGATGAAGGATGGAGATGAGGGAGATTGCGACACAAATGCATCAGATCAGTGAACGCGACCAAGGCAGAGACACCGAGCGGGAGACGCAGACACAGCGGCCAGCCTGTTTTCTTACCTCCGGGCTCCGACCTGAGCCAGTCGTGATTCTGGAGACTCCAACTTTCAGCAGACAATCGGCCAGATCTCTGTAAAGTCCATGTTACTTGAGGTTCCCTTGTTATGACCTGCTTCATAAATGGTATGGTAGGTTGGGGCGAGATGGGGATAGGGATTATGAGGGCTATGGGGAAAAAAGGGATGAGGGATGGGGCTGTGGGATTGGGAGAGGGATGGGGAAAAGGGATGAGGGATGGGATGGGGATGAGGGATGGGGGATGATGAGTGGAGGGGATGGGGGACGGGCGGGGGGATCCGGGGGATGGGGATCAGGGCTGGGGATGAGGGATGGGGATGGGGGGTGGAGGGTGGAGGCAAGGGAATATGAGAGGAATGGGGCGGGGGCGGGATGGGACTGAGGGCTGGGGGAAAGGTATGAGGGAGAGGTGGATGAGGGCGATGGGGATGGGGATGAGGGTATGGGGATGGGGCTGGGAAAAATGGGGATGAGGGAGAGTGGGGATGCAGGTGATGGGGATGCGGATGGGATGAGGGGCTGGGGATGATGGGCTGGGAAGGATGGGGGATCATGAAGGACTCGGGGTGTCTGAGGATATTGAGGGATGGGGATGATGAAGGATGGAGGGGGGGATGGGGCATGGGGAAGATACATTTGAGTGATTGGGGGATGGATGGGGATGAGGGTATGGGGTGGGGATGAGGTGGGGATGAGGTATGGGGATGGGGGATGAGGGCTGGGGATGAGGGATGGGGATCGGGCTATGGGGATGGGGGTATGAGGGAGTGGATTGGGGATGGGGATGGGGGAATGAGGGCGGGATGGGATGAGGAATTGGGACATGGGATGGGGATGAGGGATGGGGGAGAGGATTGGTGGATGGGGGGATGGAAGGATGGGGATGAGGGATGGGGACGAGGGATGGTGGATGAGGGCTGGGGACATTGCGGGAGATCGCGGGTCTGGAGGGAATATTGCTTGACTGGATGGGGATGAAGATGGGGATGAGGAATGAGGGATGGGGATATGGGGGGGTTATGAGGGAGGCGTCAGGGCGATGGGGACGAGGGATGGGGATGAGGGATTGGGGGATTGAGGGAGGGGGGGATGAGGGAGGAGAAGGGCAGATGGGGACTATGAGGGCTGGGGGATTGGCGGGATAAGGTTGGTTGGGTGAATAATGGGGAGAGGAAGATTGAGGCTGCATGAGGGCTGGGGATGGGGGGGAGAGGGATGGGGATGAGGGATGGGGTATGAGGGGGAGGGGATGGGGGCAGGTGACGGGGATGAATGATGGGGAATGAGTAATGAGGATGGGGATTGTACAGGATGTGACGGGCTTGGGGATGGGGCGATGGGGATATGAGTGATGGGGCGATGAGGGCTTTGGGGATGGATGGGGAAGCGTGGACGGGGATTAACGAGGGATTGGGGTACTGAGGGCTGAGGGATCGGGATATGGGGAATGCAGGGTATGGGGATGAGGCTGGGGAGCTGAGGGATTGGGATATGGGGATGAGGGGATGGGGAAATGGGAATGACGGGATTTTGGGTGGGGAGATGGGGGGATGGGTGATATGTGGGGATACTGAGGGGTCGGGGTATGGGGATGGGACATGAGGGATGGGGATGCATGGGTTATGAGGAGATGGGGACGATGGATGAGGGATGGGGATGGGGGGATTGGGGGATGGGGATGAGGGATGGGGATGAGGGATGAGGTATATGGTGGGATGGGGGATTTGGGGTATGGGGACGATGGGGATGCGGGATGACGGATTTTTGGGGTCCATGAGTGTTTTTTTAATGAGGGATGAGATGTTGAGAGAGGGGTGATGGTAGGATCGGGCTGAGGGATGGAGGCTGGGCGCTTGGGATGGGAATGAGGGGGCACAGGAGGGATGGGGATGAAGGATGGAGATGAGGGAGATTGCGACACAAATGCATCAGATCAGTGAACGCGACCAAGGCAGAGACACCGAGCGGGAGACGCAGACACAGCGGCCAGCCTGTTTTCTTACCTCCGGGCTCCGACCTGAGCCAGTCGTGATTCTGGAGACTCCAACTTTCAGCAGACAATCGGCCAGATCTCTGTAAAGTCCATGTTACTTGAGGTTCCCTTGTTATGACCTGCTTCATAAATNTCCCTCATCCCCCATCCCCATCCCTCATCCCTGATCCCCAATCCCTCATCCCTCATCCCTCATCCCCATCCCTGATCCCCTATCCCTCATCCCTCATCCCCATCCCTCATCCTCCACCCTCATCCCTCATCCCCATCCCTCATCCCTCATCCCCATCTCTTATCCCCATACCTCATTCCCCTTCCCCATCCCCCAGCCTCCATCCCTCATCCTCCACCCTCATCCCTCATACCCATCTCTCGTCTCTCTGGGCATTAGTTCCAATGGGCTATTCTAATTAGGGTGGATAAGTCAATTCCCAAATTCAGTCAGTTAATAATCAGTTAATGCCTATTTACCTAACTGTACACTTAAAAACTCTGCAAAAATGTTGGGTATAAAGCCTGGGATATTGTAGCCAGAATGTCTTCCATTGGCTGCTGGGCATGTAGGTTGGTTAAACCCTTTGAGAAAATGGGTTGAAAATTGCTATGAAAGTTACATGTGCATATGCCTTTTGACTCCGAGATTCTGCCTTTGGATACATTCCCAGTATAAGTAGGTCCTTATAACCATCAAAAATTATGTACAAGGAGACTCATGGTCTATTCAGTCAAAATAGCCAAAGGCAAAGAATAGCCCCAAATATTGGCAGCAGTGAACTAAAGAAGCAGAATGCTCTGTCCACTGGAGGCTGTCAAGTTGTTCCCTACATGACATTTAAGCACCATACTAAACACACATCCAAAGACAGACTTCCCATAATGAAATTGGAGCAGCGATCTAATTAGAGAGGCGACTTAAAGTCTAATTTATTATATATATATATATTATATATTTATAAAACACAATGCTAGTCAGCAATGAAGGGAAGACATGACTCTGACAAACACCACAGTCACGATATGGAAAAGAGGCTGGACAAGAGAGGGTGCAAGTGTGTGACTATATTCATGTAGAACTCAAGAGGTGGTCTTGGTAACCTGTGGTGACAGGTTGGGAGGAAAAGTCACTGTTTGGATGAGAGTTGACTGGGAGGGAGTGTTCTGGGTTCTAGAACTACTCTGACTCTATTTATTTATTTATTTATTTATTTATTTATTTATTTATTTATTTATTTATTTTTGGTCTTTTTGGGACAGGGTAGCCACAGCTGGCCTAGAACTCACAGAGATCCACCTGCCTCTGTCTCCCGAGTGCTGGGATCAAATGTGTGCACTACCATGCCCAGCACTGCTCGAAAAACAAGATTTATTTTACTTTGTTATTGATGCATGTGTATCTGTCACATGTGTGCAGAGGCCAGGAGAGGGGTCAGAGCCCCTGGAGCTAGATTTCTGGGCAATTGTGAGACACCTCGCATGGATGTTGAGAACTGAATTCAGGTCCTCTGAGTCCAATGAGCTGTCTCTCCAGCCCCCATTCCACATCTTCTGGGAAGCAGCTACATGGACGTATACTTACGTAAAAAAACTTAAAAATATACACTTCAGACTAGTGCACCTTTCTGTATGGAGCGTAAATGCTGATTTAAAAACATCATGTGGTGGAAGACTTGGAATGAGCTTGCCACCCGACCCAGCCATACCACTCCTGGGCATGTACCCCCAAGACTCACCCCACTGCAGAGATACATGCACAGCCATGTTTATTTCAGCTCTCTTCACAATAGCAAAGAGCTGGAACCAACCCAAATGCCTCTCAACTGATGAGTGGATAGAGAAAATGTGCTACATCTACACAATGGAGTTCTATGCAGCAGTAAAGAAAGACGACATCTTATTAAAACGCTTTATAGTTGAGATATTTCTCAAAGGCAAATTATGCTTCCAAAAGGAGGAATGTCATATCCAATTTAATGATGTGTGTTTGGACTTAACCAATTCTAGTTGAGAGGAAACAGTACATATGTAAAACAAAGGGACAAGTTGAGCCTTTGACTTTTTAAGGAATACACTGTAGCTATTTTGCACGAAACTCACACATTTCTTCTATCCATGTATAATTCATTAGAAATAGAGATTAGGTTAATGTATACACCACTTAATATCTGACTTTGTCACTTCTGATTAGCTTTTTTTTATTTTTAAATTTAATTTTATATTAATTTCTGTATGTGTGAAAGTAATGTACGGCTGCATGCAGGTTTGTGCACACCGTGTCGTGCAATGCCGTGGAGGTCAGAAGAGGTCTCAGATTCTCCTGGAACTGGAGTTCTCCTGGAATTGGAGTTTCAGATGGTTTTTTGGCCGCCATGTGGGGTGCTGGGGATGAACCCAGGCCCTGAAGAGCGGTTGGCGCTCTTTAAACCGCTAGGCCATCTCTCCAAGCCCCCTGATTAGCTTTTGAAGTTAAATAAAAACTTGCTTATTTAGTATTCCACCTAAAACTACATTGATTTGACAGATATCTGGTCTTGACTTTTTATGTGTACTCTGTAATTAAAAAGAAAACTCTCCTAATGTTTAACAATTTTGTATAGATCAAACATATCCATGGGCAAGGTCATATCCTTTGGGTCCAAATCATGGTCCTCTAATAAACTAAATTACTTGGGCACACACAAAAAAAAAAAAAAAAAAAAAGAAAAAAAAAAAAAGAAAGACGACAATCAGTGAGCTTTGCAGGAAAATGGCTGAGCTAGAGGACATCATGCTTAGTGAAGTAACACAGTCCCAGAAAACAAACGAAGAATGGTATCCCTCTCTGTGATGCTAGTGCCAATTACCCAGTTGTAAGTATTTCCTGTGCACGACCCTTTGAGCTTTTGTCCAAAGCAGTTGGGAGTGATGCATCTTGGAACAACAAAACAGAAAGGACTACATCAAAAACTGACTGAAACAGTGAACTTCTGCTCAAAAGTCAACTTCCCCATGGAGAATATTGAGAAAGACTGAGAAAGAGATGAATAGCATGTTTGGCAGAATGCATGAGCTCTGGAGGGGTGGGGGATAGGGGGGAACACGGGTCTAGATTTGATTAAAAAAATGTATGTATAAAAACACCCATCATGTGGTGGCTTATTATAATCAGCATGGGGAATCCAAGGCTGGAGGACTGTTTTGAATTTGAGGCCAGCCTGGGTTACAGAGTAAGACCTGGTCTCAAGAAACCAAAATGCTATAAAAATACTCACATGACCAGACCTTGACTGGGAGAAAGGAAAAATTTTAGAGGCTGCATACTCCCTGGAAGAATGAGGATGGAAAAGCACCTTTCATTTCTCCCCTGGCACATATTTCTCGCTGTCCACGGGAGGCTGGCTGAAGAGATGTTTCCTACAGGACATTTAAGCACCATAGTAAACATAACGTCCAAAGACAGACTTCCAGTGTAACGATCTAATTGGAGCAGCAATCTAATTAGAGAGCAAGGCTTAAAATCTAATCGGAAATTTATAATGTCTTTAGAGAGGCAAGACTCACATAAATAAACTAGCCAGAGATCTCAGTATTACTGTCCTTTATTTAAAGTGCAAGCTTGGGGCTGGAGAGATGGCCTAGCGGTTAAGAGCGCCGACCGCTCTTACAGAGGAACCGGGGTTCGATCCCCAGCACCCACATGGCGGCCGAGAACCGTGTCTGAAACTCAATTCCAGGAGAACTCCAGTTCCAGGGGAATCCGACACACCCCACTTCTCGACCTCTGCGGCATTTGCCAGGACACGGGTGCACAAAACTTCATGCAGGCAGTACATTCATACACATAGAAACAAAATTAATAAAAAAAAAATAAAAAAAAATAAAGTGCAAGCTTGAAGGTACCAAATTTCTCAAGGGTCCAGGGGACAGAGAATTCAGCAATTGGAAAATAGTTACTTTTTCTGGAGATGGGGTTTTATTTTATAGCCCAGGCTGCTTGGGCCTTCTTCCTCTTGCTTGAGCCTCCTGAGTTCTGGGTTTTGTTTTCTGATGCAGGCTCTCATGCAGCTCAGGCAGGCTTTGAACTCGCCATGTAGCTGAGGCTGATCTTGAACTTCTTATCATCCAGCCTCACCTCCTAAGTGCTTGGATTACGGCTGTGCACCACTGTACCCAGCTCAGTATGTGAGGGACAAAGGACAGCCTGGACCACATGCGGAAGTCAGAGAAGGACTTTGGGGAGTTCCACCTTGTAAGGCAGGATCTCTCTTGTTTCTGTCGCTCTCCCACGTGCTCCAGGCTAGCTGGCCTGAAAGATATCTCCACCTCACCTGGCACAACTTGAGTGCTGGGATTCCAGACCAGGGCCGTATGGCTGCAAACTCAGGTTGTCAGGCTTGGAGGCCAAGTGCTGTCACCTGGTAAGCCATTTCCCTGGACACTTGCTTTGTTTTTTTTTTTTTTTGGAAGACAGTCCCCTGTAGCCCAGCTGGCTGGAACTCATTTGAGACCTATGGCTTAACTGAACAATCATCTGTCCTCTCCCTGTGCTGATGATTATAGGCAGGAGCCACCATGCTTGGCTAATTGGTTTTAATGAAAGCGCCTGAGGTGAAGTTTTGAAAGTAGATTGACAAGATGCTATTTTTTTTTTGACTCTCTTGTACATGTTGAAATAACCATAGAAGACACTCTTTCAAGAGCTGAAACAAGTATTTGTCAAGTCAGAAAAGTAAACTAAGGATTAGAAGCTTTTCCAGAGATCCAGGCTTAGACTCTAAACTCTCAGGACTTGCAAGACAAAAGTACAAGAGTCAGGAGGTGGGGACAAGGAATTGTTGAGCCTTGAACTAAACTCTGTGCACATATCAGAAACATAGATCTCCTTTTTTTCCTCAATAAAGCAAGTACTGTTCTTTCACTTAATATAACCAGATAGGCTGACTTGCTTTCAGAATATACAGACTCAGAGTGTGAATTAAGTTCTCTTTAATGCTTTCTTCTCTTAGTCCACATTTATGTGTCTGTAAATACACACACACACACACACATACACACACACACACACACACACACACTTTTCTTAACTCTGATGGTGGCAGAGAATTGACTTTATCTAAAAGTTCAATAGCAACTTGCTAGAGTCTGATGGGTGGAGCTGGGAGAGGGGGAGCATGGTAGGCAGATACACAGAGATAAATAAGTCATGTGAGCCCGCTCCAGGCAGAGCCACAGAAGAATTTTACCTTGCTAACTGCTGTGCTTCAGTAATTACTTTTGAAAAAGCTTCTAGGTAGCCAGGCGTGGTGCGTGTGCGCCTTTAATCCTAGCACTCGGGAGGCAGAGGCAGAGGCGAGGCAGACAAGCTTCGTGAGTTCAAGGCGCCAGCGCTGTTCCTAACAGAGCGAGTTCCAGGACAGCTGGGGCTACAGGGGAGACCCTGTCTCAAAAAGACACCCCACCCAAAAAAAAAGAAATAAAAAGCTTCTGGGTCTGAGAAGATCAGATCAAATTTCCCATCAAGTTAACTGAAATTTCAAGGGTGTGTCTGTGGTAGGAGTTCTAAACATCATTTAAAAGAAGATTTCAGCCTCACTTTCCCCGAGGGGCTCATCCTGTGCTGTGTGGCCTTTTGCTACTTGGGAGGGAACCTAAGGTATGGCTTAAAATGTATTTATACTTTTGTTCCATTGGTCAACTGGTCTGTGAAGACAGCGGCTCTAGAGAAAGTAAGACTGTTTTTCTCATCATCTGTGCCCCTTTCTAAGCCTGAGGGAACAATCTACGGAAAGAGAGGGGCGATGTAGAATGTAAGGGCTTTTGGGTTAAAAAACAAAAATATAGACTGGACACGCCATTGATCACTGAATTGAACATACAAGCCCCCCCCCCCTGCTGGATTGTGGACCCATGAGCGGTGTGGGGTTGGGCACAACTCCTTTGCAAATTGGTTTTACGTGAAGGATGCTTGTACTCACAAATTATCAATTATTGTTAAAAAAATGAAAACAAAAACAAAACAAAAAAGCAGAGAAAGATGCAGAAAACTTACGGCAGAATGCATGATCCGGGATGGGTAGGGGTGGGGTGGGGGGAAGGGAAGGGGATATATGCCTGAACTGAATTGGAAAATGATGTATGAAATACACAAAGCATCAAAAAAAAAAAAATCAGAGACAAAATGTAAAAAAAATAATAAATAAATAAAATGTATTTATACTGAATTAAAGGTCTATATTCCCCACCTTCTCTTTTTGTTTATTGTTATTTCTTGTTGTTGTTGTTGTTGTTGTTGTTGAGACAGTGTCTTCTATTCCCTGATGCCTCAAACTCCAGTGCAGCTAAGGATGGCCTTGAACTCCTGATCCCCCTGCCCCACCTCCCCAGTGCGGCTTCAGGTTGAAGGGTTCTCATTCTTAGTTGTTAGCCTTTGCTGTTTCCTGACTAGATGCAAGCATTGGAAGCTCTCGGTGCCTGACACTGTTCCTGACGGTGAAACAATCTTAGGATAGTTTCATTTGCCACTGACTGAGGGACTAGGGTTTAGATCCGGCGTCCTCCGCACCACGCTGGCTTTTGAATGTCCTCCTTCCAGAGTGTGTGGAGTCCTGTCACCCCCACTGCCCACTCTCACCAGCGCCATCTCTCTGTGGACTTTGCTTAGTTCTAGTTGGCTGCCAGCGGATCTTCATGACTTCGGGTCTCTTCCCTTTTGGCCTTCAGCTTTGCTCTGAAACCTTTCTGATTCAAAGAGATTCTGAGGCTACATAGCCTAGAGGACTCTCTGGGTCTGGACTCAAGTGCTCTGCGCTAAGAGGTAAACTGAATTAATGGACGGAAAGCATAGTGAGGGTGGGGGTGACGGTGCTTGTCTATAACCCCTGCAGTCAGAGGTGGAGGCGGGAGGATCACTGCGTAGTCAGCTTGGGCTGGAAAGTGAGACCTGTCTCAGAGCAACAACAACAAAAATGCAGTCAGTCTCAAAGCACCTGCCACTGAAATACTGTTTCCTGGCGTAAGCAACATCGTGTGGGCTTTGTTATAACGTTCTTCCGTTTGTGTTCTCTTCTGTGGAGAATTACAAACCTCAGTATAAATAGTCCTTTAGGCCACGGCCTACTATCATTTGGGGGTGCTTCTGTAGCATCTTTGGTTTCTGAAATGTCAGTGTAACATTTTGCTGAGTTTCGTTCTCAGCATGAAGCTATGGTAAAGATTCCTCAGAAGGTCAGAATGTTTATATCACAGGTTCCCAAGAAGGGTTTTTGTGGGAATCACCTGTGTGGCCTATTAGTCACAATGGTCATTTGTCCTTTTAACGAATGCGTATTGAAATCCTTTGGTATGTCAGGTTGTGGAGACTTAATGCAAATTCTTATAAAGAAAGCTCCACCTTGAGTGTGGCTAATAGTTTCCTAGGGAATCAATGGCATCATTAAAAATGAAATTATGGATTTTAATGTCACATTAAAGAGTAGCCATGGTTCTGTGAGAGTGCCAGGTGCCGAGCATGCAGTAGGGTTTCAGGCCTTCGATGATGATGAGGAGGAGGATGATGATGATGAAAGATCTGCTGTCTGGGGGACAGGGGAGAGCGCTAAATATGGGCACAGGGATCAGAGAGTCTTCCCAATACAGAGTTGTACTGTGAGGAAATGGAAGAAGATGAGATGTAATTAGGAGGCAGAATGTAGGTCAAAATGAGCTGGAAGGGACCAGCGAGATGGCTCACCAGGTAAAGGTGCTTGCTGCCAAACCCAGTGACTTGAGTTTGATCCCTGGGACCCACATGAAGCAAGTGACTTTCACAAGCTATCCTCTGACCTCCACACATGTACCAGGACATTCATCTGCGCACATGCATACAGAATTACATACACACAGCCAGGTGGCCATTGAGAGGCAGAGGCAGGCATATTTCTGTGAGCTTAAGGCCAGCTGGGGCCACAGGGAGATCCTGTCTTAAAAAGGACCAAATATATATATATCTCAAAAGGGCTGACAGAAGTAGAAGTGATGGGGTTTTCACAGAGACTTTATCATATAAGTATGCCTGAAGTACAGACAGCCACTGTCAAAATGTGTCTGAGCAAAACAGATGTGGTCTAGTTACATGACGAGCTGTGTGGATGTAAAAACATAATTCTCACCTCCAAGGGGATGAAAGATAGTTTATTCTGAAGCCAAATATGAATGACCATGGCTCAGGAACACAGATTCAGGTTACCCCCAATTCCATGTTCCAGCATAGAAGCAGTTTCATGAAGTTTTTATAATAATATAATAAAGAAAAGTCACAAATCAAGACACTTTTCAAATACATTGGTAGAAACATTCAGTACGACGGTCATGGCAAAGGAGGGTGGCTTCTCCTATAGGTCTCAGATGCTGTCTGATGACATTCTTAGCTTTTTGGTTAGTGGGATCTGGTGGTTTAATAAATGCCTTTCAGAAAGGTTTATTTATTTATTTATTTATTTATTTATTTATTTATTTATTTATTTAGGTCTTTTCGAGACAGGGTCTCCCTGTAGTCCCAGCTGTCCTGGAACTCACTCTGTAGACCAGGCTGGCTTTGAACTCACAAAGATCCACCTGCCTCTGCCTCCCGAGTGCTAGGATTAAAGGCGTGCGCCACCATGCTCTGCCATATAAGAACTTTCTGGTAGGGTGTGGTGGCTCATACAGGAATCCCAGCACCTGGGAGGTGGAAACAGGAAGATCAGGAGTTCAAGGTCATCCTTAACTGCATAATAAGTTTGAAGCTAGCTTGTACT
>VZQC01003447.1:2789303-2972152 GCA_009823505.1 Rhizomys pruinosus | reverse complement strand
CCTCTCCCTCCTCTCCCCTTCTCCCTCCTCTCCCTCCTCTCCTCCTTTCCCTCCTCTCCCCCCTCTCCTCCTTTCTCTCCTCTCCTCCTCTCCTCCTCTACTCCTCTCCCTCCTCTCCATGCTCTCCTCCTCTCCCTCCTCTCCCTCCTCTCCTCCTCTCTCTCCTCTCCCTCCTCTCCCTCCTCTCTCTCCTCTCCTCCTCTCCCTCCTCTCCTCCTCTCTTTCCTCTCCTCCTCTCCATGCTCTCCTCCTCTCCTTCTCTCTCTCCTCTCCCTCCTCTCCCTCCTCTCCTTCATCTCCTCCTCTTCTCTCCCTCCTTTCCCTTCTATCCCCCCACCCCCTCTCCCTTCCTGGTGTCTCCAGGGTCATAGTCCCTTGTATCCCTTATTGTGTACCATTTTTCAGTCCCTAAAACTTTCTGAATATCTGCTTAAGTTTCCTTCAGGGTCCCCTCTTCACCCTCCTTCTTTAGCTTTATAAATTATTTATTTATTTATTTTATGTGGAGAAGTGTCTCCTGCATGTATGCAAATGCACCCATTTGTATAATTCCCATGGAGGCCAGAAGAGAGTGTCAGATCTCCTAGAAATGGAGGTACAGATGATAGTTAGCTGCCATGTGGGTGCTGGGACTCGAACCCAGGTCTTCTGCAAGAACCACCAGTGTTCTTAACCTCTCAGCCATCTCTTCAGCCCCGGTTTTTGTTTTTTATTTTATCTTAACAGTGCAATCCCTTCCCAATTTTATGTGGACAACACTGAAGTACTCGCTACCTTGAGGTTTTAATGTGAACACTGTACTGAAAGACCATGGTGTGACCAACTGAGCTGAGCAGGTAATTACATCTGTGCTGGTTGTCTGCTCCTCCACATTAAGCACAGTGCCTGCAGTCACTCCTATGTCCTCCAGTGACAAGCCTCCCTCCACTTCCAGAGGCATCTTAGGGAAGGAAGTGGAAAGGCTGTATAGGGATTTGTGATATCCAATTTTCATCATAGTCAAGTAAGACCCATGAACTCCAAGACTTAAAAAAAAAAAATCTCAAAACACACCCACTTGGACATCGGAGGGCAATGGTAACTACTGCTCCAGCTATTTCAGACTGGTTCTTCCGATAAATCAGGAGCCTCCTTTTTTTCAGGCTGTTTAGCAGGTGGTGAAATTTCCTTTAAAAGCTTAGGCAAGTTCCGTTTCTTTGCAGCTTCTTGGTTTGTTTCAAAAGATGTCTGACTCGAATTTTCATGGGGCTTCATTGCTTTTAAGGCTGATAAGAGTCTATCCTTCTATCTATACCACATTTCTTTTTTCAGACGGTGTCCCCCTGTAGCCTGACCTGGCCTGGAACTTGCTATGTAGACCAGCCTGGCCTCGATCTCACAGAGATCCACCTGCATCACCACATTCTCTTAGTCCACTCATCCGCTGATGGATGTTTAGGTAAATTCCACACCACTAACCAAAGGTGGCGCCAACAAAGCCTCAAGACAGTGACAAGATGGGAGGGCTTCCTCCTCAGCAGGCTGGTAAAAGCAGTGACCACACAAGCATATTCCTGTGGTAGTCATGGATGGCCATATCATTTAAGCAGCCCGGAATCCTTGTACTCATGCCCGGTCATAGGTTCCTGCTGTTGTAAGTGCTGGCAGCTGGGTAAGGTTGATGACCTCATGACGGCCAGACCTGTGTCTTGGCTGAAGGCCCCATGACACGCATCCATGAAGCTGAGGCCTCTTAGGGAGGCCTGTGGCTGGGGAGTTGGTAATCCTGCAGCCACACGTGGCCTGGAAGCTGTTAGCTTCCGTGGCCCTCATGTGTGGATGAACCCATGGCCACAGCCTTCTTGACCATGAGATCCAGCCCTACAGTGGGGCAGGATGAGAAGCTAGATGAAAGATCAATAGTTCCATGATCGATCATGCAATAACAGCACAGAGATCTCTGTCAGGGTAGCAAAACTTGTAGGAAAATTTTCTCTATTGTAGCAGGGCAGCCAGCTGTATAGGCTTGGGACAGACAGCCCCCCAGTAGCTAATGCCAGACCCCATATAATCACATGTTGCCACAGAGGTCTTTTGAACTGGCTCATGACCCCAAAACATACCCAAACTCAGGCATGCCCACATCTTCCCCTTTGGTTTATGTCCCCACAAACTCAGAGGGCGCAATAGTAATGGTGATCGGTTACCTTTGTCTGGCCCGAGTGGCCATGACTGTTTTGCAAATGTATAAGTGCACCGTCCAGCGGTGTGAATCATCAGAGGCAGACCAGGAATTAATCACTCATTTAATTACTTGTTGCAGATTCTTTTAATGGTACCATTTTCTTCTTAACTTCTATTACTTCTAATGCTACTAACAACAACAGCCTAGAAACCAAGAACATTTATACTAGTGGTGAGCCAATCAGCAGACAGATTATATGACAGTAATGAACCAATCAACAGATAAGTTTTGTGTCTATAGATACAACTCCCTATGTAAGATATTCTGTTCATGAGGTTGACAAGGTAACATAACGTATCATCTTAAAAGTCACTGAAGCATGCGCACTGTGTTCTTCAGCCACCGCCTTTTGGCTACAGACCAAACACCATGGCTACAGACCAAGTGCCATTTCTCTTCAGCCTGTCACTTCAGGTACTCTTTGACTCCCACACTAAGACTAATCAATGCCCAAGTAAAAAGCAAGTATAGTGTATACCAAATAGTAACATAGCAGTAAATATGAGCAACATCCATATAAACCCTATTAGCAAGCGTCTGCATCCAATTTTTGTACAGTCTGGGTCCCCAAGTCCTGTTGGAGACGTTTGTGTGCACAAACATGCTGATAAAACCAAAGTCCAGTTCATTTTTATTGTGATCTCACAACTCACCCCCCTTCTTTGGCCCTCTTAACCTGATGTGCCAACATCTTCCTAGAAAGTCCCTGAGCCTTGGAGGGGAGGGGGAGAGAGAGTCTCTGAGGTGACACATCAAATTTTCGTGGACTGGTGGCTCCTTTAGGAGTTTCATTCTAATTCTACTAATAAAACACAAATAGTAAAGAAGTATGACATTTAAATAAGCATTAACTATTATAACAAGTTACACTATGGGCACAAACACATATGCTAAGATGGTATCTTAGTCTGGGTGTGATAGCTTTTAAACAATAGGATGGCAATAGCTTTCAATTGTGGCATATAAAGTCTCCTGTCATTAGGGGGTGCCAAAGCCTGCAGTATCAGTCATGTGTCTTACTCCCTCAAGGAGTGGGCCATAGATCCAATTGGCATTTTTCTGGGTGCACGTGTATTAGCCTGCCAGCACTGCAGTCCGTCTTCCTTGGTATGTGAAGGTGCAGCATGTGGGGTGCATAGCAGAGCTTTGGATATCATTTCTTTCCAGCCAGTTTGCATAGTGCTCTCTAGCACCATGAAGGTCAACTGTCCACTTGCACTGCAAGGTCTCAGCATCAATTTTTTCTCATTGTCACATCAAATTGTCCTCTTCTTACTATTCACTTCTTATGTACACCCAAAATTATAGGCCAATAGCCTTTGTTTTGGGGGCTCCTAAAGCTTCGCTGGCCAACAACTCCTGGCAGGGCAGTCCACACCTGGTACCAAAGCCTCTATTTACCCCTACATCCCACCTGACCATAAAGCAAAATCCAGAGGTTGGGCACTAGTCCAAAGGGACAGACACCAATACCCATATTCCCACACTTCCTGGATGTTCAGATGGGCTCCCTCTTGGTGGGTCTTGATCCATTTCTTAAATTTTTTTTTTTGCTGGAACTCAGATTGGGGCTCCATCTGTGGGAAGACACAAGCAAACCTTTTCCCTATAATTAGTAGTGGATTTTTTTGTTTGTTTTTGTTAACTTAATGTTGTACCAATGACATCTTATTATGGCCTGTCAGAGGGCTCCAATGTTTATGGACTGGAGTTATCATTTCTGATTTCAAAATTGATAAAAGGTGGGGCTGGAGAGATGGCCTAGTAGTTAAGAGCACTGACTGCTCTTGCAGAGGACCTGGGTTTGATCACCAGCACCCATATGGCAGCTAAGAACCATCTTTAACTCCAGTTCCAGGGGAATCTGATGCCCTCTTCTGACCTCCGTGGCATTGGACGACATGGGTGCACAAATCTACATGCAGACAGTACATTTATACACATATAAAAATTTAAGAAAAATTTTAAAAAATTGACAAAAGGTTCAGAGTAGAGTGTGCTCTGCAAACTGCATCCCAGAGGGAGGTGTATTCCTCCCCCTTCTGTTTTTTGTTATTAACAGAACAGTAGCTCTTGTTTCCCAGACCCCTATATCTTGATATATAGTTTTTTAGAAGGCAGGAGTTGTATCACATACCCATAGACAGGAACCAAGTTGAAAAGGTTTACCAAGCCCATCCAAACTGTCTTCTTGACTGTATACTGCTGGTTTGAGGAGGTAAAACCCAGCTTTTCTTGAGCCAGATTATCTTGTTATAGGCAAAAGAAATGTTACAGGTAACACTTGTAAACATGGAGAACACCTGTGTCCATTTAATCCAAAAGCCATAACTGGGAATCCATCAAAAGTCAGGAGTGGATTGAAAATTAACAACTCTGTATCCCTAATTAGTTTAGACGTGTTACTATTTTTTATTGTGGAAATAGCCAGTCATTTTAATTTTATACAGGAAACTTTTAGTTAATACCATGATACTTAATAACATTTACTAACAGATTTACCCTTAGTTATTAACATTTTCCACATATTGAATATTTATTCCCATACATGTAGATGGAACAGTTATTTTAAATATATTATTATAAAGTCCAAACTCTGAGATGTCCTTGTAAGCCTTGGAGCAGCTTTTAAATGAGTAATTCTCTCCAAATATTTAGAGATGTTTTACATAGGTTTGGCAAAAAACTATGTCTGTTTCCTTTGAAGATGTCCTATCTAGTGGTCAAACATCTTGCATATAAAACATTTAAATGTAGAACTAAATTGTACCCTGGAACTGAAGTAATTATTCCTTAAAATTAATTTATATTCTTAAAGACCAAGAACCCTACTGTAATTTGACAGTCTTAGCTTCCACAATAGTTTATTTATCAGAGAGTAGAGTACCAAAAACTTTGCCTCAGGTTTTGAAGGAATGTAAACAGTAGGTAGAGAGAGAGGCAATATGTACTTAGTAAAACATCAAATTGATATTATACATTTGTAATCCCATTAGTTACTTTTAATATAGATATTATATATCATGAGAGAAACAGCAATGACCTTTGTTGAAATTAGTTTATCTCTTAGTTCATTTTTAATTAATTAATTAATTAATTATTTTTTATGTGTATGAGTGTACTGTCTGCATGTAGGTTGGTGCACCCATGTCGTGCAATGCGGCAGAGGCAGAAGAAAGTGTCAAGTTAAAGATGGTTCTTAGCCGCCATGTGAGTGCTGGGGATCGAACCCGGGTCCTCTGCAAGAGCAGTCAGTGCTCTTAACCACTGACCCATCTCTCTAGCTCCCCCCCACACCAGTTGTTTTTAACTATGCAGTGTCTTTATTCTTAGGCTGTTTGGTTATATTAACAGGCTGAATCTGAAATAGAAGAGCCCATTATATACCCACAGTCAACTTCTCGGTGACCTCAAACAGCATGTGATTATATACCAATAATTTATACAAGACTAATTAAAAACTGACAATATCAAAAGTATGAAGTAGTTTTTATGAGTTGGATTTATCTACACTTGTATGTAGCTGACTCTTTAATACACAGGAACCTAGAAAGTCATAAGAAATTAAATATAAGCACAAATTCACACACACACACACACACACACACACACACACACACACACATACACAGTGTTAAAAGGAAAAGATTAGGCTACTAGGCCAACCTGTGGAAGGGAGGGAATTACATTATTGCTTAATATCTAAGGAGAAACACTAAACAGTTTCCAAAATTTCCATAAATTAGACCAAGACTTATTTTGACTTATGTTGTTGATGAGAATTTTACTAATAGTTAACCAAAGGCAGTTTATTTGAGACAGAATCTCTCTGTAGTACCTGACCTGGAACTTGATATGTAGACCAGGCTGGCTTTGAACTCTTACAGAGGTCTGCCTATCTCTGCCTCCTGAGCGCTGGATCAAAAGCCTGTGTTACCAAGTAAGTCTCAAAAAGTAGTTTAAAGCAGACTTAAGCATGAGGGTTAAGATAAAATAGTTGCTCTAGGGAAAGAGATATGCAAACTGGCAGAGTCTCCCAGGAGGATAGCCCAGCCCCTACATCTGCACACAGCAGAGTCCGGCTGCAGGAAACAGGACCCAGGAGAAAACCAGAAAGCAAAACTACATCAGGCCAGAGTTCAGCTCTCTCAAAACTGTTTCTAGGCTGTTTTCTTTTCTCCCAGCCCAGATATCCAGGCAATTAATTTCTTTTAAGAATTGCCTTGGTTTGTAGTGGCTGGAAGGTTTTTTTTATTCAAGGGCTGGGATTAAAGACGTGGACCAGTATATTCTGTTGGTTGAAAAACATTTTTGCTCATGGGGCAGACACAGAAGTCTTATGTCCTTATGATCCCAAAACCTGCTAGCTGAAGTGTTAGCAAACACACACCCAAGCTCAGGCACATCCACAATGCCCTACAATTTTCTTCGGCTTTATAGATTTAGCTATTTCATCTTTGTGATTTAAGTTAATTTTTGCATAGTTTGAGTAGAGGTGTGATTCACCTTTTTCCTGTGTCTATTTAGCTCTTCCACCACTGGCTACTGAAAACATTATCCATTTCTCCATTGGAAGGTCTTGACACCTTAGTTGAATGTGAAAAAACTCTACTGCAGGTCTGTTTCTGGACTCTCCCCTATCGCTCCATGGCCTATGTGTCTCTCCTTGGGCCAGGCCAGGCCCTCTTCCTTGCTGACTTTGTAGCTGGATTGGAGGTCAAGAAGTAATTCTTGCAACTCTGTTGTTTTTCTCCAGTTGCTTTGATTGCTCTGCATCCTTCACATATGCATTTGGGGATCAGTTTGCTGATTTCCAGGATTTGAATAAGAAATGCATTATGTCTGTAGATAAATTTGGGGATAATAGATAACTTTATGTCCTCAAATCCATGAACATAGGATATCTTTTCTCATTATTTATATCTTTAATTTCTTTAAGTGGTGTTTTATAATTTTCCATGTGTTGTTCTTAAACTTCTTTTAGGAAATTTATGCCTAAGTGTTTATTCCTGTTTTTAGTGTGCGTGTACAAGTGCCACATGTAGGAAGGTGGCCTCAGAGGCCAGAAGAGGGCTTCAGATTCTCTGAAGCTGGGGTTAGAGGTGGTTGTGAGCCACCAGATGGGGATGCTGGGAACTGACTTCTTGTCTTGTGGAATTGCTCTCTTAACCATGGACCCATCTCTTCATGGAGCCATCTAAAGGCTGGCCTTGAACTCACAGAGATCCATCTGCCTCTGCCTCCCGAGTGCTGGGATTAAAAGTGTACCCCACCACGCTCAGCCCAAGATGGTTCTTAGCAGCCATGTGGGTGCTGGGATTCGAACCCACATCCTCTGCAAGAGCAGTCAGTGCTCTTAGCCACTGAGCCATCTCTCCAGCCTGTTATTTAGTTTTAAAAAGACATATTGACTCTAGAAGCTTTTTAGTGACTACCTTAGGGTTTTTTGCATAAAAAGTCATGTTGTCTGCAAAGAGTTTTCAGCTTCCTTTCCAATCTTGATGACTTTAAAATTTTAGCCCAAATTTCCTGAGTAGAATCCTCCATCCAAATGCTGAATGGTAGTGGGAAGAACATAAATCCTTGACTTTTCTCCTGAGATGGCACCGTGCACAATGTTATGTGTGAGTTTTCATAAAGTCCAGCTGTAGAAAATCCTTCCATCCTAAGTTTAAAACAGTGTTTTAAATATGACCAGGGTTTTTTTCTCCTTCAATTTTTCTACATATTTTATACTGTCATGTGATATTATCGTATTCTATGTTAGAATGATTGATTTTTAAAACAACCTTTACATTTTGTGTGTGTGTGTGTGTGTGTGTGTGTGCACCAATGCACGTGTATGAAGGTCAGAGGATAGTTGGTGGGAGCTGGTTCTTTCCTTCCACCACGTGGGGCCCAGGGATGGAACTCAAGTCATCAGGATTGGGTTTCTGGGATAAATCCCATTTAGTCAGGAAGAGTTTGTGAAGGATTGATATTAACACTTCTGTAAAACTTGGCTAGAATTCATCAGGGAAGACATCTGGGCTTGGGCTTTACTTCTGGAAAGATTTTTCCTCCTAGAGATTGAATTTGGGACCCTGCACATTCTAAACATGTGCTCTACAACTGAGCTATAACCTCAGCTATAGAATGTGTTCTTTCCAATTCAACCCCTTTACCCATAATATCTTTATTTGGGTTATTTATTATGCGTTGGAGAAAAGGTTGGACAATTCGTGTGCAAATTTCTGGGATTTTACCCATTTTACTAATAAAACCCCAAATTCTTTATTTGTTGACATAAGTTGCTCACAGTGTTTTATATAATCTTTTACTATCGGACACATAAATTTGCTTCTCTGCCATGCTTAAGCCCTGCCCTCCATCACAGATTCCTCTGTAGTTGTGCTTCTCTCTTTTTCTGTCTTTCCCACTGAAGACATGTAATGAGCTTTCGCTTGCCCATGGGGTACTTGAATTTGAATGAAATGACATGCACATATTTCCACATGTGTTTTGTTTCTTTACCCAGAGTTACATGTAGATACTGTTACTGTTAGGCTCAATCCACTACACTCACGCAAGAAAGGTGCTGGGGGCTACAAATAGTTTGTAGATGTAAGTGTAATCGAGAGTTAGTTACAGCAAGCAGAAAAGAAGCCACAAAAACCAACAACTCTAGAAACAGAATAGATAGAGCGAAGATGCGCATAGGCTGAGCACACTCCCATGGGAATGGAGGTAGCGGGCTCCCCATGACCCTCAATTTCCTTCAGCCTTTTTTTTTTTTTTTTTTTTTTTGTCTTTCGAGACAGGGTCTCTACTGTAGCCCCAGCTGTCCGTGGACCTACACGTAGACCAGCGCTGGCCTTGAACTCATCCTCAGCTTTTATTCCCAGTTATGGGTTATGGGGGTTTTCACTGCAGTTACAGTGATCTTTTCTCTGATTGGTGGGGTCTTGGTGATTGCAGACCAGGCAGTTTTTCACTGGATCAGTCCACCTGTTCTGTACCCCTTGTCCTATTATTTTATCTGATCTGGACCTTCCGTTCCCATAAAGTATTTATCTGTATGCTTTTTGGCAGAAGTTAAATTCTATTATTTTATCTATGCCATGCCTTTGTTTGTCCCTTCTTTTTTTTTTAATTTTTTTTATTAACTTTATTTATTTCTGTATGTGTATGAATGTACTGTCTGCATGCAAGTCTGTGCACCCGTGTCATGCAATGCTGCGGAGGTCAGAAGAGGGTGTCGGATTCCCCTGGAACTGGAGTTCTCCTGGAATTGGAGTTGAAGACTGCTCTCAGCCGCTATGTGGGTGCTGGGGATTGAACCCGGGTCCTCTGCAAGAGCGGTTAGCACTCTCAACCGCTAGGCCATCTCTCCAGCCCCTGTCCCTTCTTTTTTTAAAACTCTGAGGTGAACTCTAGGCCAAGATGGAGCTCACCAAGCTAAAATGGAGTCAGCTTGGTCCTCACATTACATGCTAGTGCGACTAATGTAAATTGGCTTATACTTCCTTATTGTATTCCATGGCATGATCTCTTACTACAGTAATGTAATTTACCTATAAAATGAATAAATCTAAAATTTCATGGTTTGAGTTGTTTCCAATTCAGGGCTAGTGTAAATAATGTTGTAATGTACTTTCTTTTTCATATGTCTTTGAGAACACACATGCACATAGACATACAGAGATATATACATACGCATGAACACAGAGACATATTAGACACACCTTGTCTACTCTTGACTCTAGGACAGTGTATTAGTCACTTTTCTGTTGCTGTGATAAAGCCACCATGAGCAAGAGAACTTATAAAAGGAAGAGTTTATTTGAGCTTATGATTGACGGTTCCACGGAATCAGAGTCCATTGTGTCAGGAAGCATGGTGACCCGGGCTGGAGCAGCAAGCCGAGGGTCACATCTGGCAATGAGCACAGGAAGCAGAGAGAGGGAGAGGCTGGAGATTGTAAGCTTGTTAAACTCACTAAGTCTGCCCCCAATAACGTACTTCCTCCAGCACAGCCACACCTTCTAAGGCCTCCAAGAACAGTGCCACCAATTGAAGACAAAATGTCTGAATACTTAAAGCCTATGGGGGAACACTCTCATTCAAACCACCACATTCCACTCCCTGGCCCCCACAGGCCATATAAAATGCAAAATGCACTTATTCCAACCTTAAAAGTCCCCATAGTCTCTACCAGTCTCAATTCTATTCAAAAGTCTATCGTCCAAAATCTCTTCTGAGACACAGGCCAATCTCTTAACTGTAAGCTNTGGACTAAATGCACTTTCCATTTTATACAGTCCTGAGCCTATGGAGGCCAGAAAGTGCAATTTGTTGGCTTGAATGAGATGTCCCCCATAGACTCCAAGTATTTGGACATTTTGTCCCCAGTGGGTAGCATGTTTTGGGAGGATTTAGGAGGTGTGGCATAGTGAAACGTGTCACTAGGGCTGGCTTGGAGAGTTCTTAAGCCTTGCTGGATTCCCGATCTCTGTCTTCTTCCTGTGCCTGCTTGAAGCTTGATTGCTCTGCTCTCTGCTCTGCCCACCTCTGCTGCTATTCCTCCCCTGCCATTAGGGACTCTGATCCCCCTGGAATTGTAAGCACAATTAAATTCTTTCTTCCGTTAAGTTCCCATGGTCATGGTGTTTTATCAAAACAACAGAAAAGTAAATAATACACTACTGTTCTGGCCTCCACATTTGTGAATTCAAAGATTTTGGATTCCACGTAAGTGAGAGCTACACTGTTGTGTGTCTGTGCCTAGTTTATTTCCCTTAACCTAACCTCTAGGTCCATTCACATGATCACAAAGACAGTATTTCACTCTTTTGGGCTGACTAACATCACATTTGATATGTACTACATTTTCTTTTTAAGATTGTGTGTGCGTGTGTGTGTGTGTGTGATATGTGTGTGTGATATATGTGTGTGATATGTGTGTGCCAACAGAGTTCAGAAGAGGGCACTTGACCCCCAGAACCAGCTACAGAACTGCTTGTGAGCTGCCCAACATCTATAGCAGGACTCAAACTCAGGACCTCTGGAAGAGCAGTATGCACTCTTAACTGCTGAACCATTTTTCCTGCCCCTACACTTTTCTTAATCCTCAGTAGATGGGCACAGGGTTTTTTTTCATAACTTAGTGTTTGTAAATACTGCTATATTAAACATGGGAGTGCAGGTGTGTCTTTAATATACTGATGTCAATCCTTTTAAGGATGAACCCAAAAGTAAAACTCCACACTCACAGGGTAAGATTATTTTAATTTTTTGAGGAAACTAGTCAAAAATGGCTGAACTAGTTTTCAATATCCCCAATAGGATAAAAGAATTATTTTTCCCCGTATCTTCACCAGGACTCATCTTTCATCTCTTTGGTGAAAGTCCATCTGACAGATGTGAGGCAACATCTTATTGTGGTTGTAATTTCATGTCTTCAATCCTCAGAGGTATTGACCATTTTTCTATGTCTCTGTTGGCCATTTGTATGTCTTCTCTTGAGAACATCTGTTTAAGCACTTTGCTAATTTCTTTTTTTTTTTNGTTGTGGAGGTCAGAAGAGGGTGTCAGAATTCTCCTGGAACTGGAGTTCTCCTGGAATTGGAGTTTCAGACGGTTCTTGGTCACCATGTGGGTGCTGGGGATCAAACCCGGGTGCTGGGGATCGAACCCGGGTCCTCTGCAAGAGCAGTCTGCACTCTTAACTGCTAGGCCATCTCTCCAGCCCCACCCACCCCCCTTTTTTTAAGATCTACTTAGTTTAATCTGTGTTTCCAAAATGTTCTTAATTGTAGGTCTATCTCCTGGAGTCTGGTTAACCTACCAGGGATCACATCAGCAAGGAAAGCCAACTTTTCCTCTCTCAGAACCTATCATTTGACCTCAGATCCTCACCTAGGCCTGGGGTTTCTTGCTCACCTCTGCAATTCATACTGGGTTCCTGTCTGCATGTAGGTTAGTACAACCAACATGCAGACAAGAACCCAGCATGAATTTTGTTTGCATAAGTTTTGTCTGTTCTCTCACAAGTGCTCTGGGCTCATATGGACAACTGCCCTGTGAAGTCTGGACAATACAATTTCCTTGTATTGGTTTACCACATTTGACTCTTAAAATCTTTCTGGCCTTTCATCCATGTTTATCCCTAAACCTTGGGATTCGAGGGTGTGATATAGATGTCCCTTTTAGGGCAAAGGACTCTGAAGTCTCTTATTCTCTACACTTTAACCAATTATGGATCTCTGTTGAGGAAGACTGCCCCTGTTTAGAGTTGAGATAGGTACTAATCTATCAGTACAACAATAAGTCATTTTGAGTTACTTTCATAGTATGTCTATTTAGCATAATTATAACAGTTCTATTCTATGGCCTGTGCCCTGTCTAGACACAAATATCAGCCCTGATAACTGTGTCACATTTGGGCTCCATATTGTGAAGTGAGCCTTAAATACAATCAGTTGGTGGTTGATTAGTCACATAACATTGCTTAGTCACATACCATTTGTGCAACTCTTTCACTGGTGGGCATACTTTGCTTAGACATTAGTGTACTTTGCAAAGCTCAGAACTGGGTAAGGTTGATGATTATTTTTCTCTGCCAGTAACAACACCTTCTAGTCCCGTGAAATCCAGTAGAGATGAATCTTCAAGGTCAGTACCAGCTTAATTTCTCAATTGTTCTACAACTCATGAATGTAGCATCTTCAGTAGTAGGGTCTTAACAAAAATATTTATTTGAATCACTATTCCAGAGGTTAAAAGACTACAATTAGACAGCCCTACTAAATCAGTGTCTGATGAGGACTTCATGGTGAATGGAGTATGGCTGTGCATGTGAGGAGAGATGGTATAATTAAATAGGAAGCCAGACTGCAGGGGGTTCTATAAATCCTTCAAGGCCTGAGTTCTATTGACCTCAGGCCCCCTAAGTCTCAGCCCTTAAACATCCCCTGTCTCAACATAGCAATACTGAGCTCCAGGTCTTCAGGACACCGACCTTTGAGAGCCAACTACATCCAAACCACAGCACTCACTGAGCCTAAACCTCCAAAGGCTTTGGTTACTGTGGTTTTGAGCTGGTATATAAATGGTTTCTGGTTGTGATATTTCTTAACCTTGCTTATCCAATTCTAATTATCTTCACCTTAAATCAGAGTTTTTAAAGAATAGGTGTAAACTAGGTGGAGTAGGTTTTGCCTACTGTTTATGAAGCATTCTTTTTATCACACCACATTCTATTTTCCCCATTGTTGATCATACTCATTTATTACACTGGCATCACTTTGACAACAAGCATCACTGTGTTTGATGCTGCATTCTTTTTTCAATATTTTATTTTATTTTTATTGAATTTTTGTGGATTTCACAAATTTGAGTTCATAGGTCTTAATATGCATATATGTGCATGTTTTTATTTTTATTTTTTTCATTTTTTTATTATTTGTTTATTTTTAAGGGTTTCTACAATATAATAACACAGTTGTTTTCAGATAACATTGATGTTACTCAGTTTGCCGTACAATTAAGTAATTGGTGCATTTTGCAAGTATCTATGTCCAAATTTTGAACAACCCAAGGTTCTCATAGTCCAGTTGGTGATGCTTGTATGCACAGGCATGTTGATCAATTAGGAGTCCAGTCTATATTGCTGTAGTCTCATGATTCACCCCTATCTCTCCACAGCCCTTACATTCTACCATGCCTCCCCTTCCGCGATTTGTTCCCTAGGTTTTGGGAAAGGGGCACAAGTGGGTGAGAAAACAGTCTACTTTCTTTGGAGTTGTCATTTTGGACTCTAGTCTGTTCAGGTTGTTTCCCTTCATGGGTTGACAGCTTATCCAGTGATACCTTTTTAGTCATACTAACAAAGCACAAGCAATTGGATGTACAGGCATTTAAGCAGTACTAATTATTATGGCAAGCTAAGCTGTGAGCATAGACACAGATGCTTGGATGGTATGCTAATCCACAAACTGTGGTTTCTCTATAAATGGTGACAAGTTCTTATTGTGGCTTATAACATCTCCTAACCACTAGAGGACATAAGCTTGTGGCATCCGCTGTGAGTTATTCCTCGAAGGAGAGAGCTAATAGCCAATTAGATTTGGGATATATATAGACACATGGCTGCCACTGTTGCACAGTATCTCCAGGCAGTTGAGGTGTAGCTGATACTGATGGAGGAGTCTTGCTTGTCTCAGGGAGACCAATAATTTGCTATATTGCTTTATTGGCCTTTGGTAATGCTCTCTGGCATTTCAGAGGCCAGTTGTACATTAGCAAGTGACGTCTCATAACATTTTTTCATGCTCACACAAGGTCTTCAACAACAGGGACTTACTGCCTTTCTCCTTGCATATATCCCACTTATAGGCAAAAGGCCTTTATATTTTTTGGGGGGGTGTTTGAATCCCCTAGCCAACATCTCCTAGGCAGAATAATTCATTGCTGATGTCAGAGCTTTCCTATACTAATATATTTTGCTTAATTACACAGCTTATAAAGACTTTAATATAACTCTCTTAGTGTGCAGCGCACAGAAAACCAGGCAGAAATGGTGCTTCTGTGTAGAAAGAAAGTGTGTCTGAGGAGAAAAGAACCAGGGCTGGAGCTATGGCTCAGCAGTTAAGAGCACAGACTGCTTTTTCAGAGGACCTGTTTTCATTTCCTAGCATCTAAGTTCAAAACCACCTGTACCTCCAACTCCATTTGAAGCGTCTGTTCTCTATGGGCACCTGCACGCATGTGCACATAACCACCCCCACACATATAATTAAAAATAATACAAAGAAATCTCAGTTTATTTCTTTTTGGATCCTTACATGAGATCACAGATTTGTTGGTGTAAAATCGACTCATTAATTTTCTCTTTACATGGTATCTTGTTACTCCGTGAGCAGCTGTCTGTTTCTTAAAAGTCGGTAAACCCTGGATTACCTATATTTGTGTGAAAGATATGTTTGTAGTTTGCTTCATGCCATTTGTCAATATTCAATTTTATTCAACTGAAAACATAAACTTTACCTTAGAGTATACCATGTGTGTAAATTTACTGAAATAACTTACATGAAAATAACTAATGCCATTTCTATTAAACATCATCTATGTATGTGTGAGTGTGTGTGTGTGTGTGTGTGTGTGTGTAAGCACATATGTAACCACCCAATTTGGTAAAATAGGAATGTTGATCTTACATAAGAAAGTGTGTAACAGATAGACCATGGACTACATCTTTGAGAATATTTAAATTATGTATACACAAAATTTTCAAGATATTGATAGGGGAAAATATTTCTTGTCTGATAAGATAACATATCACTGTCATCATTAAGCAGTTATATTCTAGGGAACTCTCAGCATCAAGATATTTTGACAAGACTTTCTTTGGGTGTAATAGTCATTGAAGCCCAATGAGGGAACACTGGTTAAATCTAAAAGACTGATGCCCAGGTTATGAAAGTCCCATACACTAGCTTATAGATAATTGTTCTGAATATGCATTATACATATGTTGCAAATACCATTAAGTGATTATTGATCAATATTTGTTTATGATATTAACTCTTTTGTCATTGATTTCAAAGGCACTCATTTGATCATAAATTTAAAAAAATGAAATGACTGATGCAATAATTATGACAGTTGAGTAGATCATTATAGTTGTTTTAAGCTGGTTTACAAGCCATTGGTTTAAGTTTTTATCATATATTTAAGTTAAATAATTGCCTCATATTCTTGAATGTGCTCAAACATTAATATCCCAGAAAATGTCACTATAGATTGTTCACAGAGTTCTTCCAGAGGAGAATAAGTACCTTAATGACATTTATATTTCCAGCAACAAGTATAGTGCCCCACTTGCTCTGGTTTGCATAAATATGCTGACATGATCAGGGAGTACTTTAAAGAATTATTTTCTTACAAATTTGTTATAACAACTTAAGCTCTAAATTAATCTCTTCTTTTTGATGGCTCAGGCTTTTCCAAAGAAATCCACATAGATTTTCCTTCATGTCTCAAATTATCATCCTTAGTCAGAATTGATTATCTTTCCAAGCTCTGCTACCTTGCACACTCTGGGCAAAGCAACTGAATCAACACAATTTCTTCTTTTAAAGAGCCTTGTATCTGAAAGACACACCAGTGGTGAACTCTGAAAGGATCTAGGGAAGAACATGTATGTTCCACTTTTTTATTCCAGAAATAGGGTATTTATGAAGCTATGAGGAAAGATGGCAGATAATTGAATGGTACATTGATTGCTTTTTGCCTTTTATTCAACTCTCTGAAAAGGGAAAAGACTTGAGAGGAAAGACCTAGGCAAATAGTTACAGAACAAGCTGGAGTATCTCCAAGGACTTGTGTGGGAAACCTGCCATAGACGGTTAGTCTCATAAAATGGTATAGTATTTCCACATACATCCATGCACAACCTCCTATATATTATAGGTCATCTAAATTACTTGTAATAATTCATACAATGTAAATGTTAAATAATATAGTAAAGTCACTGTTTATATAAGAAATGTGAATAAGAAAAAAGTTCAGTACAGATGTGTTTGTTTTGCATTCATAATTGGTTTCACTGCAAACATGCAAAAACCCTGCGTTTTTATTACTTTCTTTTTTACATCAAAACTTCAGCTGGATGTCAAACTCTGTGGTTTGCAATACCATTTTGGACATTGCTGAACACATAGGGACATTAGCTGTGATATCCCTTTCCTTTTCATGGTCTAGTTTATGATTATAACTATTCAAGATCCTATATGGACTTCAGAAAGCTTCCCTTAAGTCACTTCAATTAAAACATTTGTACAGATAGGAGAGATCAATTAAAATCCTTTCATGGAACTTCTTTAAAAGTTGAACTTCATAGTCATACAACTCCAGGGTATATATCCACAAGCCTCATCCTACCACAAAGTTACATGCACAGCTATGTTTATTGCAGCTCTCTTTGCAATAGTGAAGAACTGGAACCAACTCAAATGCCCCTCAACTGATGACTGGATAACAAAAATGTGGTACATCTATACAATGGAATTCTATGTAGTACTAAAGAACGATGACATCAGAACTTTGCAGGTAAATGGATGGAACTCAAAGCCATTATGCTAAGTGAAGTAAGAGTCCCAGAAAAAAAAAAGTCAAATGATTTCCCTCATTTGTGGATGCTAATACCAAATTCCCAGTTGGCAAGCAAGCTAAGCAACTCTATTATTATATTTCTTTGTATCTGAAAGCAACTCTGATGTTATAATGTGACTCTCTTAATGGGCTCTAGAATTGACCTACCACTTGTATTCAGACATTGTAATTACTGTATATGTGTAGAAAATATGTATTCATATTATAAAGTAATATAAAATTAAAGGGAAAATGTGAACCCCAAAACATATTTTGGAATTAATATACAGTTTATTCCCAGAGGTCATAATTTTGATACATATGTGTTGTTTATATAAGCATAATTTGGAGTAATACAAAGGGGAGGGAACAACAACAACATAAGGTCTGGGTCGAAGAACTGACTGATACAGTTAAATTCTGCCTAAAACAACAAGCCTCTGCTGAAAAAATATCCTTGGAAAGACTGAAAGATGCAAGACAAGTATGTCAGAATGCATAAACTAGGGTGGGGGAGGGACAGGGAGAGGGGAAGGTATCCAAATTAGACTGAAAAATAATGTATGAAATACATGAAATATCAATAAAAAAGAAAATAAAAAATAAAAATAAATAAAAATTGAACTTTGTAAAAAAATACAAAGCATTTCACAGGTAATAATGGTGATGATAATGACATTCATAATGACAGTGATGGCTGTGTATTCCTGCATACATTTTGGTTATGTACTAATTTAAGTACTTTGTAGCAATAATTTTATGTAATCTTACAATAAATTTACAATAGAGTTCCAAGTTCTCAAGTCTGCTTGAGGACAAAAGTACTTTTTCTTGATTTTTTTCACTATAAACCCTCACTTATGCAATTGCATTTGTGATAGGGATGACAATGGTGATGACTCAAGTTTGCCTTTCCTGATTGCAGAGAGTTTACCTGACCTTGTCAGAAGTTTGTTCTACAGTTTGCTGATGAGTAGATCTCAGAGGAGAGAATGGAATAACAAACATAAATTTGTCACACAGTTTATAGAATTACCCTCATGGTAGCGAACCACGAAAGTTGAATATCAGCATTTGAAGTTTCTTCACAAGGACACTGAATCTTTTTTTTTAAGGGCTGAAATACAGAAAGTGGTAATTAAGTCTTTAAATATTTGTTTAAGCAAATATTTCATTCTGTTTTTTTTTCAGTATATTTAAGTTCAAATTTCTCTGTAAGGAGTCATGGTGTTAGTATGATTTACATAAGTTTAATAATAAATATTTTGAGTAATAGTTTTCACCTATTTTATTTCATCTGTTAATAGAGATAACATTATAATTTCTACTCTGAAGTAACCTCCTGGTAACAGAAAATAAAGAAACTTACTCAATGAATAGAGGATATTAAATGCCAAAATTCAAGCCTGTTACATCTGTAGGATATAAAAAAAAAACTTACAGGCTAAAAATAAATATAATAAATGAACCACAGCGACACCTGAACATGATCTATTCAAAAGCACATGATGACCTCTGGAACAATATGTTGATCCCTAGAATAGTACTAGCATTTTGTTGAATGATTAATATCAGATGCTCTAGTAGATCATTATATGTACATTGATTGTATTTAGCCTTTCACAAACAGGTAACTTTATGCATGCTTTTGTTGATATTAGCTGTATTATATTCATTGGCATTAATTGTGTACATTTAAATTTATTTATGAGATTGCTATAAACTTGTGCATGTTGCAAGTTCCTTCAGCCTCATTATTAGACAAACCAAAAATGCTTGAATAGTTACCAGAGTAAGCAGATACACATTCACTTTGCATTTTAGGATATATGGATATTTTATATTTTACGGCAAGGAACATGTCACTTGAAATAGAATGTATGCTAATTTTATGTTTTTTTTTCCTCAAAGACAGCTTAAGATTCCAAATTCCTAATGACAATAACATTGCAATTAAAATTCATTATATGAATTTGATATTGTGCCAACAAAGCAGAAGTTTATACTACAGGGTACAAATGTGTCATATTGCTTTCCACCTGACAAATGTCTACTCATGCAATTAAAAACACAACTTTATATATGCTATAAAGCAATTTTGTTGGTTTATTGGTTTTATCTTTCAATTTTAAAAATAATCTCTTTTTATTGTCCTGACTGATCTCAAACTTGGGGTTCTCCATTTCCCCTCCCCACCTCTAGCACTGCTGAGATTATAGTTCTGCTCCATCAGACCCAGCCTTCATGTGCAGTTTTACATTCCAACATCTGCTTGTGCCTGTCTTTCAAAAATCATTCAAGAGGTAAGCATCTTTCTTCTCATTCTAGGAAGGAAGAAGCTACTGAAGACAGAAGATTAGACTGAGTTCATCCTCCTCGGAGATGTGTGAAACTGGTTTAGAAAGCGGGCGGGATCCTGACATCAACTCACGACAGAAAATACGAAACAGATGTCTACCTGCCTAGTTGTACTGGATAAGGCAGACAGCTACCCTTCTAAACTTTGATCTATCTCCTTATGATTATCGATTTCACTGTTAATACATGGAGACAGAAGATGTTGCTTGAAAACTGCCTTAAACATCTAGGTATTATACTAAATTCAATAGGAAGCTGTCACAGGACACTGGGCCTCCTGCTCAGAGAAAAAGCACATCGAGGTGGAAGAGCATCATTTATCAATATATAAGTGGGGAAGCAAAGATGGGAAGCTTCAAGGGAAGACATTTATCATGAGATATTGTTCTATTAGCTGGCTTTATTTTGGTTACCTTCAGTGATGGATGTGCAATACATGTAATCATTTTGTCGAAAAGCTATGTGCCGGCCGAGTGTCAGCTGCTCACTGTACCATTATTAAACAGCTGAATTCTGATGGAGTTCCAAACAAGATGCTTTCAAGCTCCTGTTAATCACAAGTAAGCAAAAGAAAAGCAGAAGGGGAGAGAGCAGTACTTGATAGACTTTTAAAGTGTCAAGAGAAAGAGCCAAATCACATTAAATACAACTTATTGTCAAATAAAAGGCAGACAATTTCGCATAACCCAATAATTGGAAAATCATAACTCTTTGCTTTGTAACTTTTTGTCTACAATTGACTTTTATGAACCATTTCCTTGAGGAAGATAATTACTCTTGGGAAATTGTTGATGGCTTAGAAATTAAGATTTCATTGAAAAAAACTGAATAATAGATTTCACGTAATTTTAATAAGCTATTTTTGATTTTGGATTTTATTCAAACTGAATCAATCCTTGATTTTTTTTTTTTNTCGGCCACGGTGGAACGTTCATGGACACGTGTCAGAGGCCAGCATCAAGGTTGGGGAGAATGTGTCAGACGTGGCCCCTTCTCGGCCACGGTGGAACATTCATGGACACGTGTCAGAGGCCAGCATTAAGGTTGGGGAGAATGTGTCAGACGTGCCCCCTTCTCGGCCACGGTGGAACGTTCATGGACACGTGTCAGAGGCCAGCATCAAGGTTGGGGAGAATGTGTCAGGCATGCCCCCTTCTCGGCCACGGTGGAACGTTCATGGACACGTGTCAGAGGCCAGCATCCAAGTTGGGGAGAATGTGTCAGGCATGGCTCTTCAACCACTTGGACATACTTCTCAGTTGCCTGTGATCGTGGGGATGTGCTTGCCAAAAGCTGAGGCTGCCCTACCCACACCCCAGCAGAGCTCCGCTGACTGTGTATCCCAGTCAAGCCTTAGCCTGGAAGTACAGAGTTCAGCTCTGGAATACGGACCACAGCTCCCTGGAGAAATGGAACCTACCATCCATTCTCCTAGCCCAGACAGCAGAGAGGAAGGTGGCCTGCAGACCAAGCTCCATGTTGTGGCCCAGCCTAGCACTTTAGGAAATGGCATCCCTGACGAGACAGGTCAGAGGGGAGTGGTCAGGGTGGGGCTGCATGGCACAGCCTGGAAGGCAGACAAGGTACATCAAGCAGTCCTCTCTGCTCCTTTGTCAGCCAGGACTTGTGTGGGACATGGAGGGGTTCTCTGGGTCAGCCCACCTGTGTATCAGCAGGTACTGAGTACTCTCCTACCTGTTTGTATCTATTCAGACTTAGGGAAGAATGGCAACACTGAAGACCTCTCTCCAAGTTGGCCTCCAGGCCCACAGGTCAGGGGAGCATGCAGGGAAGGTCACTATATGGGGGGTGGTCCCCACAGTCCCATTTCCTTTTCAACATAAGCAAGGGGGGGGGTAGTTAGCAGTTTATTCTCTTTTTCAGGAAGGCACAGCTGCCCCAAGTAGCCCAGGCCTTAGTGAAGAGCTATCAGACACAGAGCTTGAGGCCGAACGCTGGGACAAGGAGCAGGCATACCTGGCGGACCTTACAAGGCTATACCACCTGGAGCAGTACCCAGACAGTTATGCATCCATGTGTGAGTGGGCCAGCTACAGTAGGCATGTAAGGGGGGACTCTAGGCCACCATGTCCCTAAGCTTTAGCAACAGTCTGTTTTGTTCCTCAGCAGAGCCTCCAGTTGCCCACTTGGTACACCACATGTTTCCCCGGGCTTTTGCCTTTCCTGTGGATCCCCAAGTCCAGTCAGCAGTGGACGAAACTGCGGTGCAGCTTAGTGAGCTGCTGACACTGCCTGTGCTTATGAAACGTTCCCTCACGGCCCCTCTGGCTGCCCAGTGAGTGCTACCACCTTTCTAGCCACACCCACCTGCCTTCTCCCCACCACCCTAACTCTAGGTCCCGTTCTACCAGTGTCTCCTTAGTGAACAGAGCTGCAGTGGACTACTTTTTTGTGGAGCTTCAGCTGGATGCACACTTTGAGGCACTGAGGCATTTCCTGCTGATGGAAGATGGCGAGTTTGCCCAGTCCCTTAGTGACCTGCTCTTTGAGAAGGTAACTCTCAGACATGGAGTTCAGGTTGGGGCTGACATGCAGAGAGGCCATGGGTGTGAGGCTGCTGACTCCAGGCCCACCCTGGCTAGCATCCAAATATGCTACAGCCTCTAACAATATGGTGGCTATACTATTTGGGGCAGAACTTGGGGTGCTAGGCACCGGCAAGTAGGGAGGGGCCAGTTTGGGACTCCACAGAACAATGTCTTTCCTTTCATAGCTAGGGGCTGGGCAAACACCCGGGGAGCTGCTCAACCCACTGGTCCTCAACAGCATCCTCAGTAAGGCACTGCAGTACAGCCTCCATGGGGACACCCCACATGCTACCAACCTGTCCTTTGCCCTCAAGTACCTGCCTGAAGTGTTTGCCCCCAATGCCCCGGATGTGTTGAGCTGCCTGGAGCTCAGGTACAAGGTCAGCAGTGTCTTGTCATGGGTATGTGGGGAGGCATGTCCTGTGGCTGCAGATGCTGAGGGTGGCTTCCTGATCAGGTCGACTGGCCCCTCAACATCGTCATCACTGAGAGTTGCCTGAGCAAGTACAGTGGTATCTTCTCCTTCCTGCTGCAGTTGAAGCTTATGATGTGGACACTCAAGGATGTCTGCTTCCACCTCAAACGTGCAGGTGAGACCTAGCCTAATTCTCCCTATGTGGAGCTTCAGGCTATCGCTTATCCTCTTGTTTTCCACCAGCCCTGGTGAGCCACACAGCTAGCTCACTGCAGTTCCGCCAGCTGCAGCTGTTTAAGCATGAGATGCAGCATTTTGTGAAGGTCATCCAGGGCTACATCGCCAACCAGATCCTCCATGTCAGCTGGTGTGAGTTCAGGACCCGACTAGCTGTAGTTGGTGACCTGGAGGAGATCCAGCGGGCCCATGCTGAATACCTACACAGGGCCGTTTTCAGGTGAGGCAGGAGGCACCTGGACCTGGCCATGTCCTTGTCAGGCTGGGCAGTCCGCCAAGCAGCTTTACCTTTACCCTTCCCTAGGGGCCTCCTGACTGAGAAGGCAGCACCAGTCATGAACATCATCCACAGCATCTTTAGCCTGGTGCTAAAGTTCCGCAGCCAGCTCATCTCCCAGGCCTGGGGCCCAGCTAGTGGCCCACATGGAGCTGAACACCCCAACTTTGCACTCATGCAGCAGTCCTATAGTACCTTCAAGTACTACTCCCATTTCCTCTTCAAAGGTAAGCCCTCCTGCTGGGCAGGGTTGCTAGGGTAGCCAGACATAGGGTGAGTGGGATCCTGAGAGTTGGATTCTTCTCCAGTGGTGACCAAGCTGGTGAACCGTGGCTACCAGCCCCACCTGGAGGATTTCTTGCTTCGTATCAACTTCAACAACTACTATCAGGACTCCTGAGGGCATACAGGACCATGGTATACCACATCTCAGTTTGACCCATTTGGGGCAGGGGCAGGGGCAGGGGCAAGAGCCACAGAAGTAGGACAGCGATCATGGAAGCAGGTCTGGAAAGACTGGTTTATTTAGAGGTTTATTTAGAGGCCTGAGACATTCAGCAGCAGCCAAGCTGTGTGCATGAAGCTGAGTTCCTGTTCTGACTTGAAGGTAATTTATGCTGGGAGCAAGCCAGGATGGTACTGCTGAGCTGGTATCAGATAGAGATCGGTCATGTCCTGACTGGAGATCTCTGTCATCATGGAGAGACAGGGTAGGGGAGCAAAGCAGCCCAGTGGTCTCAGCGACTCAGCAGCATGGTGGGGGTCTCTCAAGAGACTCCAGGTATGTGGAGCGTACTGAGGCCACTATGAGGATCATGTTACACAGAGTTCTGCTGAGAACTTCCTTAGGGCTACTATAAGGATGGGAAAAGACAGAAATGGTTTTGGTCCCCTGTGAATTCTATGAAATATATGACCATCCTCTCAGGCAAGCTGTACCTATTGGTGCAATAGTGACACAACTCTTATAGGGTTAACAAAAAGCTATCTGATTGGCTACGAGGGAACTCATACTAGCACTGTAAGCCCAGTCCCAAACCCATGACTGAACATGTCTTGGGCCCTATGTGGAAGATCACTGCTTACCTGAATTGACACAGCAGCAAGGCTTCTAAAGCCCTATTTCTACTCCTCCAGGGAAAGGATACTCTCAGCCTTAAACAGAAACTTCTCCTTGCAGTGCCTGGATGGAAATGCAAAGACCCACGTGTGCTCAAGATGTTGAGAATAAAAGACGGTTCAGGGCCTAGCCATAAACAAGATATTTATACCTTCCACTTAAGGCTCAGGGAACACTGTGGAAAAGAAGGCAGAAAAAATGCAAGAGACAGAACATAGAGAGCTAGGCTGAGACATGTCATCTTCTAAGCGCATCATAACCATAGCAATCACAAAAAAATCAACTGTTCCTGTTGGCACTGGGCACACACAAATCTGGGCCCTCTGTGGGACAAAATACATCTTCTTTGAAGAAGTGGACTTATCATCAGGAAAGCTGCTAACTACAAAGATGGAGTCAGGTTAACTTAGAGGGAGGGGCTGATGGCAAAGGTGAGCCTACAGCAACGCTCGCTGAGGATCGGAAACTCTGGCAAGCCACTGACACCATGTTGGGGCTACAGGCATATAAAAAGCCCACCACCTGGAACTGGTAGTTGCTTGCCATTTTGTCACCACGGTTGGAGGGCACCAGGCTCATGCCAGGACTCTTGGTGGCCATGAGGGAATAGAGAATGCCTACTAGGTCAGTAAGGGATATCTTGCACTCATCACTTTGTATGTAAGCCTAATAAGCTCTCTATTCTCCTCAAAATTAAGATTGGAGAGTCTGCTCCTTGTTTTGACTGGTAACTACAGAACCAGTGGCAGAGGTGGGGTCAAATGCTAAGTGTGTTCTTCCTCTGGGAAGAAATCTCTGCCACACCCTCCTAGCAGTCAGCTGTAAAGTGAGAAGATGCTATAGGACACTACCACTTACTGATCTATTGGCAACTAATAGATTCTGGGAGGAGAGGCATAGTATCCTCTTGTTATAGATCCACTGATGAGCCCACCAGGTTCTGACAGTTCCAAAACCAGGGTCTCATAAATGACCCTAGTGAAACTCTGTGTCACATTGAAACAAACTAAAATTAAGAAATATGGGGGGGGGCTGGAGAGATTTCTCAGTGATTAGAGCACTGGCTGTTCTTGCAGAGGACAAGGGTTTGATTCTCAGTGCCCACGTGCTGGCAACCAACCATCCATAATTCCAGTTTGAGGGGATCCAACATCCTCTTCTGACCGCTGTAACCATTGCTCCACATGGGTGCACATACCTTCATGCAGGGAATATTCTCATACATATAAAATAAAACTAAATTAAAAAAGAAAAAAAGGAGGCTGGAAGGAATGGGATGCACATCAGAGTGTGGTGAGAAGAGTAACCAGAATGCACTGTAGACATTTATGAAACTTCCAAAGAACTAAATTATCAATGATAATATTTTTCCATAGCATATGTGACACTATAAATTAAAAGTGATTTACATCATTGTGGCTGACATCCTCTATCCAGAGTCTTTGGAGAGTAGTAATCATCGTGGCTAGGACTTCAGCAAGTTTCTACTCTGATGTTTGAAAACATATATTTTTCACTATATTTCTATAAGAGTTGGCAGGATGTGAACCTATGTGAATGTGTGGTCACCTGGAACTATTCCCTCCTTAGGGACCACAGTACCCCTAATGGAGACTTTGGTATGATTTTCCCTGGTTGGTTGCCATCCTGCAACATGATTGGGCATGACTTTCTGAGAGCAGAAAGCATGAAATGTTTGTTGGTAGCAGCACAGAAAACAATCTATGTCATATTGAGTTTCCGTTCTTGAAGGCTCAGAAATATTCCAGAGGCTTTAAAGAAACACCCAGTACCTAACCACAGATTGTTGCAAAAGGAATTGTCAGTCCAAAGTGACTCAAAGTCACTTGTCTTTTCTGTATACCTGAGAAAAAGAAATCACTATTGTATTATTTTGAAAGGTAAATCTCATTGTATTTTTTCTGTCTTCGTATCTTTAAGCTTGTAGACAACTCCTATATAGCCATGATAGTGGAAATCTTCCCTGTGACATAATATCTTCTGAAAAGTTGTCAAGCATCAGAACAGGAAGGGAAATCATGAAAATTGTCACTATGAATCTGGCCCACTTTATCTCTGTTCTTTTTGTGTAGAAGAAAAAGCAACTCTCTATAAACTATAATGGTAACGTGGCATTTTGAAATAAACAGCTCTCCATTCAAAGGTAGACATTTTGTAGTCAATTTTAGAATGTGTTTTAAATGTACAAGTGAAAAAATTGTCTTTTTTTTTCTTCACTTAAAACAGGTTGAATAATCTTGAAGCATCTGTCAGCATTCTTAAATAATTTCAAAGCTAGTCTTTGCTTGTGAGGGAAGAGTGGCGGCTGATTTCTAACGCCTTCGCTTCATCCTAGTACAAATGAAAAGTGAAGAAATGCACCTAAGAAGTTAATTATGAGTTTGTAGCTGAAAAATCACTTGATTTATCCAGATGCTCAAAGCTTATTTATTTATCAGACAAATTCATAGGCCAAACTGCCCAAGCAGGTGCTTGTGATTCCTTCACTGTTGATAAACTCAGTATTTCAAATGAGGTTCAGTCAAATTTCAGTCAGAAATTCAAAACTGAGTTTAGATTATCAGTTGAAGATCTATGTGACCTTCTTGGAGTCAGCCATTCTCATAAAAGCTCTGTTGCCTTATTTGACACTAGGGGAAATCACTACCACTTTCATAGAGTGGGGCTGAAAGCTGAATGAGGTGATATAGAGAAAGGAACTGGGGAATGAATGCACTTAGACTTGTGTCAGTGTCATGCAGACTTGAATCTTTTACATTAATTTTCCCCTCAGTCTAGAACATCCTCTATTCCTCTCTGCTTTTTCCCATATCTTACAAGCTTTGTTTATTATAATTGCTTCTTAAAAACCCCAGGTCTGGGGACTGGAGAGATGGCTAAGAGCTCTGACTGCTCTTGCAGAGGACCCAGGTTTGATTCCCAGCACCCACATGGGGGCTAAGAAACATCTTTAACTCCAGTTTCAGGGGAATACGACACCCTTTTCTGTCCTCCTCAGCATTGCACGACACAGGTGCACCAACCTACATGCAGACAGTATACGCATACACATAAAAAAATAATTAAGAAAAACCCAGGTTTTCAGAGTAAGTCTAGTTCTCATATCAGACACCTCGCAAACCTCTTTCAAAGGGTGTCTTATACCATTGATTGATGAGTCATATGAACTTCATTTCACTTAATTCTTGAACTATAACTGAATATAGAGAGTTTGTACCCCCACTTGCTGTTCCTCAAAGCCTAGAATTCAACATTTGGTTGCAGTAGAGGGGTAGTGTCTCCCTTTACATTTAATACTCTCCCAAGGACCAGCTGCCTTCTATGGACTGTTTTTATTAATATGAAGATGGGCCTGGTGTAAGTAATAAAGGATCTGGAATCCCTTAGTAACCATCTGTATGGAGGTATCCAACCAAGATGTAAGCAGCTCTCCAAACATTTTCTCATGAGTTTGCCACGTTAGGACACATTTTCCCTGATTCAGGGACTATGTTTAAGTGACATTTTTTTCACTGCACTTTTTTATTTTTTAATTTTTAAAATATTTTATTCATTATTTTTTATTTTATTTTTTGCATACTAGTGCATTGCCTATGTATATGCAAGTACAGCCATGTTGTGCAGTGCCCACAGAGGTCAGAAGAGGGTGTCAGGTCCCCTGGAACTGGAGTTATGGATGGCTGTTAGCTCCCGTATTGGTGCTGGAAATTGAACCCAGGTGCTCTGCAAGAACAGCCAATGTTCTTAACCACTGAGCTATCCTCTCCAGCCCATTGCACTTCATTATTGCATACAAATTAAAATGGTTACCAGTTCTTTGCAGTTTCTTTAAAAAAGTTGGGGGGATAACAAATATATTAATGATTGCCATCTGCAGTCCAGACTTCTCATGTTCTATCTTATCATTGGCAGTCTCAATAAGCTATATGAGTCTATTTATTACATATATTTACAGGATGTAGAAAAATTAGTATCTACCAAATGATCGCACATAGTATTTCTTCCTAATGATTTTCAGAGTAGAATCATTCTGGAAACATCTAAGTGGATGTTTCTAGCATTCAGTGGTATTCATGGCTATCATATTGCTATGGAGTAACTGCTCTCAGATGATTTACTTGGTGTGAATGCGTTAGTAAACAACCTCAGGCCTCTCTAATGGCAAAGCTGTCTTATAGAAAATAGCATATTTGTTAAAGCTAGTTATTCAGACATTTTCAATTTTTCTTGAGGCACAGAACTACTATTTGAGAAGCTTCATATTTCTAAGTTCATGATCATAAGGTTACAATTAGAAATCTGTGTCTGATAATCAGCTTTCTGTAAAGATTAGTGTTGGTTAATGTAGTCAACAAAATAGGCAAAGTCTGTTTTTCTCATGTTTACTATTTATTTTTAGAGAGGGTCTCATGTGGCTGGATGGCCTGGAACTTGCTATGCAAACCAGGCTGGCCTTGAACTCAGACAACTGCCTACCTCTTGCTTCTGAGTGCTGGTGTTAAAGGCATGCACCACTACATTGCCCTAAGTTTATTTTCTTTCTTTTTTATTTTTCTGAGTCTGATTGCTTTTCCTTCTTTTTGAAAATATTTTATTGAGCTTTGGTGCATTTCACATAATAGATCCTAATCAAATTCAGACCTCTCACATCCATATACCCACCCCACCCCCTGGATTTTATGCATTCTATCATGTGTATTAAATCCTATCTGGTCAAACATTTGTGCCTGGATGTCCCTTGGCACCAGATCACCTACCGGAATCTAGTTGGCGTGTCCAGAGTCTCACCCTTAAAAAAAGATCTACTCTCCCTCATCCCACAGTAGTTTCCAGTGGTTCTGCTAGGGCTGGGGCCTGCTTCCTGTTTTGTTTCCCTTGCTCTGTGCTGGGATTACTTTCTTTTGAAGGATCTTACTAAGACATTTATCATTTTATGTACAATTATGATATTATTTTGTAAAGGAAAATTAAATACTTGTAGGAGTAAATAGAGAGTTCCAAGCTTGGTGCTAGAGAGGAGGAAAGATTCTGGTGATTGAAAGTTAAGATAAGGTGCAGATGCTAGTAAGAGCAACTGGCCTGTCTTCTACTGTTTTCCTATTTCATAAATTATGGTGATACTGAGTGGGAAGAAGTTCTGCCAATAGGAGATGACCAGAATAGTTGAATGCCAGCAGTGTGAAAGGAAAGAACTGTAGAAGCAATGGATTTAAGGCTAAATCATATAGTACTCCTAAGCCTTAATTTCCTTATCCTTAAAATGAAGCTAATTATGATCACTTATGTATCTGATGAGATTGCCACGACCCAATTAAACAATTCATATATGGCACACATGAATATGAATCCATATATAAAATGCTAGGCCACCACATTATATAACATGCCCATACATACACAAGTTATATGTTGTGAGAAAAAGGTGTAGTGCAACTGTGCAAATACAAAATGTGTCTATAAAATGTACTTGCTCTAAGAGAATTCACATTTTCCTCAGGATGGACCTAGATAAGAGGAAACAGCATTTGTTCTGTTCTCAAGCTCAGACTATAACGTGACTTTGAACAGGATTTATTTCAGACCCAATTTGATCTATTGAGTGCATACCAACAATACTGCCAGTGTTCATTACATTTGGGGAGACAGATGGTCTGGACGGAGACAACCAATTAATGTAAAATGTGTTCTTCACTGGCACTTACCACAAAGGAAGATCTTAGTTTTTTAATATCTTGTTCTTGAAATTTATTCTATTTTCAGATTAATGTTACTTTATGTAGAAAGTACAAATACTTAAGGCATCCATGGGTAAAATTTTACTTAATTTTTATTATATGTTATAAAGAAAGCTAATTCATAAGATTTATTATTTTTAGTAGTAAAGGATGTAAGATATTTGAAGTACTCTTATGTTCCATTTATTACACCTTTCATCTAGCCGAAAAATTAAAGAAACTGCTTTTTTCCAAGATTGTGCGATGAGGTCATTTCCCTCCTCCCTAAAAGCACAAATGTATTTTTATTTATGATACACATCTTTTTAGGTTCTGGCTGTCCGATTAGACCAAGGAAAACATTTTTAGAAAGAGTTTTTGTGCAAAAGTCCAATTTTTTAAGGGTAATTGATACTCAAGGTCCAACCTGTGCTCCTTTGTCTTGACCAAGATCAAAGGCAGAGATTAGCATGACTTCCTGGAGGACAAAACATAGTTATGTTAGAAGGTTAGGGACTCATCTTGGTTTCATGAATTTCACATTAGACCTTTCAAGATAAGAGGTTTAGAGATTCAATATTATCTTCTGAGGCAAAATGAGGATCATAATTTATTGATTTATGGGAAGCAAATATTATAATTTATTCGTATACATTTTTAGAATCATTTAAAAAAGTCTCCTCAATTTATAACATGCAGAATATATTAGTGCATAAGTACTTGGTATTATTTACCAATAACACTTTTGATACATATTTACATAGTTACCCATGATTTCCTGATCAAGAACATTCAGATAGCATTGATAAAAACACTTGTCAGCCAATCAAATATGCTCATTAGTTTTAGAAAATAATAAATATAGGACAAGAAGAAAGCAAAAGAAGCAATTAATACAGATGCACACCACATTTCCATGCATTCACATGAATTGCTGAAAATGATGGTAAGTAGAATAAACTTCAACAATGCAGTTGCAGCTTGTGATCTGCAGAGACTCATACCAAGCTCATTTCTATATGTAGACCAAGCCAGTTCGATTTCACCTTTAGAGACAGGACTCCTATGAAAGGTCATCTAAACCCCAAGGGTCAAGTTGTTTTACCATCCATTAGAGCAGGAGTTTCTGCTAATATTTGTACTTGGTAATGTGCAGTACTGGAATATTGAATCTCAAATGAATAATAGTGCTGAGGATGTACCACAATAAAGCTAGAGATGAAGGTGATGAATTTATTATTAATTCCAAATGGTGAAAAAATTTCACCTGTGTATAGCACAAATTTCTTAAGGAAAAGTAATTAGAGAAAGAGCAATTTGAGTAAAATATCTAAAGTATAGAAAAGCTATTACTATAGAAATTTTTTATATTACTTGTTGAATTTCAAAAATTGTTAGTATAAGCGTATCTGACAACAACCTAAAAGAGCAGAGTGCATTCAATTTACTCCAGGTAGACCCCAAATATGAATGTTGTAGCTAAAATATGAAATTACCATTGAATTGAGGAAATCTGCCTGACTCCAAAGCCCAACACTGATAAGCTGTTTAATGTGGAGAAAATACTTAACCTCTCTGATCTTAAAATCTATTGTCCATTTTATGGAAATAATAAAACCGTGCTAAGAACATTTCAAATGATTCATGAAATGTGTCTAGCTTGTGGCATATGGGAGGCAGTCCCTAAGTGGAAGCTATTATTGGAAAATGTCTTCTAATTTCTAATCATAATCATCAATCACCATAATAAAAATATTAGGCAGAGAGGTCTGTTTCTTCATGCCCTGCAGTTAATACTGAATGGAATCAATTTTTTCAGCTCTTTGGCTTCCATACTACTTATTCTGTTAATTTGTATAAGAAGTACAGCAGAACCTGTTTTGTATGGCAAAGAGATTCATTATTATGCATCTGTTATTTCTATGTAATGAATTGCTGAATTTTATCCTTTTCATCTGGCTTTTAAAAATTCTATTCCTATCTCAGAAATGATAGTATTTTACCTTAGCAGATTGGAGCAGTCATGAAGTATTGACATGATCTCTTCTTCAGTTTAATTAGGAGGAGTTTTGCAAAGATATACTGAAAATGTCTTGAAAATAAAACAAAATATCCTCACAACAGGAATGTACTGAAGATTCTCTCCTGACTTTGGTGGGTGAGCAAGGATGACCAGAAAACAATAGTTTTTTCTCTACATATTGTTATGGTTTGAATTTTTAATGTCCCCAAAAGTCATATTTTGAATGCATATTCCCCAACACATGGTGCTAATCTGAGAAGCTGTGGAATCTTTGGGACATGGGGTCAAGGAGGTCAACAGAGGTTGATCTTTGCCTGTTAACATGGCCCCTGGCTCCTGACTTACCTCTGTGAAACAGCTTCCACCACATACTCTTGACTCAGGTAATTTAATTCTGATGACAAAAGCTAAGTGATACAAGTATGAAACATAAATAATAGGGGCTACCCAGTGCATTGTTTAAATAGCATCTAACAAACTACATTTAGGAGAATTTGAAGCAATCCACTTGATGAAGATATTTGATAGACAGGTCTGATCAATAATTAATTCCATTTCTGACAGTAAACGAGAACTGTAATGAGAAATATACTTTAGCCAAATCTCTGTGATGCCTTAACATGATTATTTCACTTCTCATTTCGTCGTGATATTGTTTACTTGGAATTATTTGGAATGAAAATATCTCATCCTTTTCCTCACAACTTAACTAAATATTTGCTGAATGAGGACATAAATAACTCACCTAGCACTCTCTATACTGAAATCCTAATTCCGCATTCAGTGAGGGTTTATATGTGAGCTTGAATATCACTTGATTTCTCCTTTTCCTGAAAAAGATGGATATGAAAAGTGAATGCACATATTTGTAAACAATGGAGGAGTGAATGTGGACTTGAAAACTATCAGAGGAAAGACATCTATCTCTCTTATCAATGGCAAGTTTCGGATTATTAACTAGATACAGGTAGAGTATTGTTTGTGAAGGTGGAATTTTGAAAACTTAGTTCTTCCAATATTTTATTTATTAAAGGAATATATGCAGAAAAATACGGTGAATGTGTTTTCAAGACCATGCTTTGAGAAGTCAGAAATACAACCCAAGTATATTATAATATTTAATTAGATCCTGTAAGAGAAAGGCAATAAATGGGCTACTACCAAAGGTAGTATCTCTGTGCACACCTGTATAACAAATAAAATTGTATACAACTGAATATTCCTCAACAACAAGCTAATCAACTGATACCCCTTCAACTCACACTCACCTACAGCCTCTTCTCTTAATAATTCCCTATACTAGCAATTCCTCTTGTAGGGTGGAAATAATCATCTGACAGGTTTGACCAAAATATTATGACATACAAGTTTTTGTCATAGAGAAGTAGTAGTCTTTGTGGCATTCCCCCCTCCTTCCCCCCCCCCCACACACACACAGGGAGAGAGACACAGTCCTGGAAACTCAAAACTGAGATTCAAGATGATGGATGATGTTACTTTCTTTCAACAAAGAAACAGAAATTCTGAGACAAAGAGAAGCCTATCATGGACTGAGAGAAGCAGTTCAGAAAAATCACAAAAGACGTCTAGAAAGAAGATGAGATGGGGCTGGAGAAGTAGCTCAGATGTTTAGAGCACTGGCTTTCTTCCAGAAGACCCAGGTTTGATTTCTAGCAGCCACATGGAGGCTAAAAGTCTGTAACTCCAGTTGCAGGGGTATCAGATGCCCTTTTCTGGCCTCCATGGGCATTGCAGGACATGGGTGCACTTATACACATGCAATCAATATACTCATACACATAAAATTAAAAAAAATTTAAAAGATGAGAAACAACCCATAAACAGGATAAACATGGAAAGTTATTCTTTTAAGAGAAATTATTTACAGGATTAGCTAACAGAAAGCTCTCATGACATTATCAACAGTCATTGATAGCCAATACTTTGTTAGTCTACTTATCTAGCATGGAGATATATTGATGAATTTGTGAATGAGCTCAAATAGCTCAGAGATTTACAACTTAATATGGGGTCTCCATATCATTATTAGCAATACAACCTGGGAGTTTGATAGAAATCTAAAAACTTGGTGAGATACCAGAAGTTTCCAGAATGAGAATTATGTTCAACAAAGTCTTATGTTTTACATGAATAGTATAAGAGAATAAGTTAGGAGAATCTTTGTATTTGAATGGACTCATTTTAAGGCTCTTGCAAGACCTCAGGGATGATAGCTTGGTCAGGTAGCCCAAGAGACTCTGAAAATAATTTAGGGTATTCCCAATGCCCTGATTCCCTTCTAGAACATAGGTTAAGACCCTATTGCTGCAAAGACCCAAACTTTGGACATAGGAGTTGAAGGAATTGATCTGGAACTGACCTGGAAGCCTCCTCCTCAAAGGTGAGCTCTCACAGCATCAGAACTAAATATGCAAGCTGCCAAGGGAAAAATAAATCAGTAGTCTTGCCCAGATGTAAAGCCTATGGATCACAATGGCAAGCCCAGGAGATTAGCTCTTAATGGTGTGATAGTGATACATTTATCTTGGGGGTAATCAACAGTTGTCTAATTGGACTTGAGACCTGTTAATGGAAGGGAATCAACGCATGGTACTGTAAGAAGAACCAAGTACACATGTTTGGAGAAGTCACAGACCTTAGAGAAGAACCTACTAAACAGAGAGAGAGAGAGAGAGAGAGAGAGAGAGAGAGAGAGAGAATACTTTCATGATATTTATATTAATCTTACCCACAGAGATGTCACAATGGCTAGCAGAAAGCAGATGGACTTCAAAGAAATGAAGGCTGGCTGCCTTCACATTTGTGCATTTAAAATTGTTTTCTAGGGACAAGTGACAGCTCACCCCAACAGAGCATTCAAGCCTTTGATTTCTACAAGACAGACATCTGCTTCCGATTTGAAATGACATTTATTTCTAGGTCCTTCTAAATTTGACTACTAAGAGTTTAAAGACCATTGGGCCAAGATTTATTCAGAGTTCAATCCAAGATGCTATGTCTGCCTAAACTCTGAATTCTCTGCAGAAAAATAAAAAGTTATGTGAACTGCTCAACCAAGAAGTTGAGTGCCTGAGAATAGCAGCCCCGGCTTTCTCTAAAGTTGACTCTCTTTTCTTTTTAATTTTTATTTTTCGAGAACTTCATACATGAACATTGTACTTATATAATTTCTACCCCTCCCTCTCTCCTCTGTAATTTCTCCCACATCCCCTAACCTCTCAATTTCATAACCTCTTCTTTATTTACTATTGTGATATATCTATATATCTATATATATATAGATATATCACAATAGTAAATAAAGATATATATATTCTAATGTTGAAGTCATTTAGTGGTGCTCTTGTATGTACACGTGCTTAGGGATGAGTACTTGGGATTGGATAAACTGTCATATCTGGTCTGGAAGACACTGTCATGCAGCAATTGTCCTGGTCCTTTCAGTCTTATCATCTTCCCACCCTCTCTTCCATGGTGTTCATGGAGTTTCAGATGTAGGTGTTGCATTGTAAATATATCAGTTGAGGCTGAGCACCCCACAGTCACTGGCTCTCTGCATTTTGACCAATTGTGGATCTCTATAATCTATCTGTTGCAAAATGAAGGGTTTTTTGATGAAATGTGAAAACCTCAAATATCTCTTCATATAAGCATTCGCTTCTAGAACACAGTTGGAAATTTTGCTCGTTTAGGAAAATGGCAGAAGCAGGTTCTCCTTTGGTATTTCTGCCTTTTCTTATGCAAAATCACAGCAGTCCCTCCTAAGACTCTATTCTATATGCTTTGCCCCTACTTTAGAAAAGCTCCTCTGCTTGCCTGAGTCAGCACTGTCATCTCTTCTTGCCACCTGTGGTTGTTTTAGTCATAACAAGCCCTTTAGTACCTTCTCCTTCAAACTCTTCTTACTGTCTCCCAAGTAATATTTGTAATGAAGATCGACCTAAGAAACAAAACATCACTTAACTTAAAGAGAACTCTAATATCATCTGTAGTAGCACACATCAAAACAGAATATTTTATAAATAAAAATAAATATTTCCAACAAAAGTCTTTGTAGTGTTAAATGTTTATTCCCCACCAAACTCTAAAGTTAACTACAGAGAAAAATACCTTGCCAAACAATAGGCATATTTTTATAATAAATAAAACCTATTTTCCCTTGGCAATCACAGAAATATAATATTTAACAGAGAAAACGGTGCAAGGATAATCAATACAACTCATGTTGTTACTCATGTATTTGCCCAGAAACATTGTTAGCAATGATTTTCAGTACAACACAACATGTTCTCTCTGCTGGTACCTCCCTCTTTTACAGTCAAGTCAGCAAAGAGAATTAAATAAAAGAAAGGAAAAGAATCGTATTGACCCTCTTCTGTATTCTTTGAAATTAATTGCAAATTCTTATATCTGTTTTATGTTTGTTTTGGACTAACAATTTGAATTTCAAAGGGTATTTGAAACCATTTATAGTGAATTTGTTTACATACCACAGTAAATGTTTTGTAGGGATACAAGGAAAAAAATAAGAAAAGACTCATTAATAAAAAGGCGATAATTGTCCTGAAAGGCAAAGCCGAAGCATACATTTAGTGTATCACACTCTGCTTTCTGGCAGCCAAGGCAAAGAGGAAAGGAGGACAGCGTTACAGGCAGGATGAGAGGAAAGGAAAGAAGGTTGGAAGAGATAAATTGCAAAGATACTGTTACATGACACAAGACAGTTTTTGCAACCCTGAGGCTTGTACAGGAGCCCTGATTTTCAAACAGGTGGCCATGCTGAATGCCTGATTGATGTCTCTATGTAACCCCCACCTGCTCCTTAATATCGTTATACACAAGTAAAATTTATGTTAGAGCATATGTATTGCCAGAAATATTTCTCTGCCATCTATATTTCACTTAACGGTTCATTACTCAGGTTTGCTCTTAAATACCATAGTTTTAACAGCTGTCTCTAGTTTCTATCAAAGTACCCTAAAAATCCTATAATAATATTTTCCACCTCATTTCCTCTTTTCTTTTGACTGCATTGTGATAAAGCACTGTGTCCGATAAGGGGAAGTGACAGCCTTGTCAAACTCCAAAGCAAGCATTTGCATTCTGTTACAGGATTGCAGCAGCTAGCAGAAACTGAAGGAATTTTCTTTTCTAAATAATGCATTTTCACTGATTATGGTGTTTTATCCTCCAATATGTCACTCATTAACAACCTCTTCTGTAGCTCTGAGGGATTTTTTTTAATAAAGAAAAATTGCTCCTTATTTGCTGAAGAAAAAAGAAACATTATTGAGATAGAAACAGAATCAGCATGTGAACACCAGATACCAACACCACCCTTATTTTAAATGAAGGACTGAATAATAGTCATTAATTCTAATAAGATGATAACTCCAATAAAGACATCAGTGTTTTCAATCTGAGAAGGTGAAAGTGATTTACAGACCTTAGTGAAGACTGAAATGCCAGTGGTTACGCAATTTTAATATCTTCTCCAGGGAAATGTCTTTATGTCTTGTTCAAAAGTGACTTTATATTTGCACATATAAGAGAAAAACGTCACTCAGTCAAAGTTTTCAATGTCACTATAAAGAATGGAATATCCTTAAATGTTTCTGAGATACTTATTTTTCGGGCTCATTCATCTACTTGCTACAATTAATGGATTAAACCATTTTTTTCTCACCAGCTTTTGTCCTGGTAGCCTTGAAATTCCTGTAAATAAGCAGGAACCTCTTATAGAAAGTGTGATGAGGACTCTTTTCCTGTATTAGTTACGTGAATGCTAGAATACTTGCTCTAAGGAAGAATCATTTCCATAGCAGGAGATAGAAGTTATATGTATACAATCTGTAATATTAATAAAATCCCACTTGCATCTCCATTTGTGTTACTGGGTTCTAGTTACCTGTAAAAAGTTAGAGCAAAGAGCACCATCTCTGGAATGGGGTGAATCTGTGTTTCGATTCTTGTGGGTTTTTTTTTTTTTAATTTTATTTATTTCTGTATGTGTATCAATGTACTGGCTGCATGCAGGTTTGTGCACCTGTGTTGTGCAATGCCGCGGAGGTCAGAAGAGGGTCTCAGATTCTCTTGGAACTGGAGTTCTCCTGGAACTGGAGTTTCAGACGGCTCTCGGCCGCCATGTGGGTGCTGGGGATCGAACCCGGGTCCTCTGCAAGAGCGGTCGGCGCTCTTAACCGCTAGGCCATCTCTCCAGCCCCATGGTTTTTAAAAAAAATTACTATATCTACTTTTGGAGAGTCACCTAAGTATTCTGAACTTATTTTGTCTTTATAAAATGGCAAAGGTCCCTTAACATTTCTTCCCTGACAATTCTGGAAAGGGTCTGTGTTTCTGAATATTTGAGGCTAAAAAGCTTTGTAGACCACATAGAGAGATTTTTTTCTTAAGCTTTAAAGAACAAAGGAAACTAAAGAATATTTTTGTCTGACCTGAACCAGTGCAGTGACATTTGGCCTCAGCTTTACTAATGATCACCTCATGCATCGTGAGAGAATGGTATGCATTGCAGCTCATCTGGACGAGGCTGCGAATCTGGCCTGATATGGCCCCTTCCTAAAGACATGTCATTCAACAGCTAGCTTAATCATTCTAAATCTTACTTTCTTTATCTGTGAAAGTGAGTTTATAAGAGCATCACCTGCCTGCAGTAGTTATGAAGATTAAAGTTTCAAGCCACTATTTTTGAAATATGAGTTCACATAATGGCAGACTGACAGAGTAAGTCATGCCAAACTTTAGCCATTACAAACTTGTACATCAGCACATTTGCTCCTGAAGTCCTTTAAGGGTGGACTAATAGATACTCACTCCTTATCTCCTAGGTCACCTATCAATTTATTCATAGATTGATGATTGGGATTTTATGTCCCATGTCTGTCCATCACTTGGTACTGCCCTTCCTTCTCAGGGCGTTCTTTTACTGTCTCTACTGGGATAGTCAGCCTTTCCTGCTCATCCCTTTGATAAGGTGTTAGGAAGGGAGAAGTGTAGTCCTCTCTGCCAAAAGTACTCACTATGGGGAAAAAAATAGTAATCAGAGGTGATTCAGGAAAATCACATCAGTCCACATAGGAAGGTGTTAGGAAGGGAGAAGTGTAGTCCTCTCTGCCAAAAGTACTCACTATGGGGAAAAAAATAGTAATCAGAGGTGATTCAGGAAAATCCTTCTTAGACTTTCATAGTTTTTGTTTTTGTTTTTGAGAGGCTCTCCTTGTAGCCCTATATGGTCTAGAATTGTCAGACTAGGCTGCTTGATGTCACAGAGATTGGCGTCGCTCTGCCTCTGCCTCCCAAGGACATGTGCCACAATGCCTAGCAGACTTTTATAGTTTATAAGAGGTGGTTTTTTCAGTGTGTTATTAATTGGCTTCAGAATGTGGGTTTTACCCACAGAGTTCTGTATTATTACCTCCACTATTTGGAATAAAGAGGGTGACACTCTCTTTTTGTGTCATTCAATATCTAAGAGTAAAAAAAAAACAGTCAGTGGCATTAAAGATGATCGAAAGAGGAGAAAGCCTGTTCGGGAGGACTCTAAACAGGAGAATTTTAATATGCATCCCTCTCCACAAGAAATATTTATAACTGGGATATTAAAAGAACAACAACAGAAAGATTGCATCAGAAGGCTGACTGAAATGGTGACGTGGGAGGGGTGGGAGGGGTGGGAGAGGGACACGGGTGTATATTCGATTGGTGCATGTTTAATTGACGTGCGTTCAACAAGTATCCAGTTTTGCCCAGACTCTGTCTACAGGATACATGGTGTTTTAGGACTTAGTAAAAGTAAACATGTGCATATTGGACAACATTGGTTTGAAGGCTGATAAAAACGGTAATGCATCTGAGTTAATTGGTGATATAAATTGCTCTTGTCCACATTAGCTTTAACTAAGATCTGTATAACAATTACTCTGGGATTGGTATAAACAAATGTTCTCTATAATTTTGCTGTCATATAGTATCACCTGGTAGCAATCTCTTTCACCTATAGGATGATTTAACTCAAAAATAAACTTTGTTTCCCAAGTTAATCACATACAGTAACCCAAAACAGCATGGGTAAACTTGATGAAATCTGTGCCTTGATTCCACCCTATAGGTATATATAAAACAACTGCTTTTTTGAGACTCATGGGTCAAAAATAAAAACCTTAAATAAAAAAGGGGGATATAGATAGATATGAAAACTTTTTGTCAAAAAACCTCGCAACCCAAATCTTAAAACTTAACTATGGGAAAGGATTTGTATGTTCCAACAGGCCAGAGTATCACCAACTTAATGGCTGAGAAAGAAAATGCAGCTTTGCAGTGAGTAGGATGTACCAGAAAGTGCCAGCAGAAGGATTGACTCCTCTGGGCATTGAAGGGAAGAAATGCCTCAGATTGCTGCAGACATTAGGCCCCTCTGTGGATCCTACTAGTAACAACTATTTTTAATGATTCCTAATGAAGCTTACCTTCTAGGTGCCGCAAAGGTTTTAATACAAGAGACTTTCTTAACTCCCCCCCATAGAATAAGGAGAAATATGATGATGATGAGGTCGTTCTCCAGCTGTAGATTGGAGCCAGCTGTTATAGACGTATTCTCTTGTAAAATCAGTAAAACTGCCTTCTTTAATTGACTAACGGACATAGAAACTGTGAAAAGGATTATTTTCTATTCAGAACCAAATATAATGCTAAAGTCTCCTTAAGCTATGCACTTAAACAAAATATATTAATACAGGAGCTCTGACATCAACAATGGATTATTCTACCAAGGAGATGTTGGCCAGGGGATCCAAGCCCCCACAAATGGTAAAGGCTCCTTGCCTCCAAACTGGGATATCTGCAGGAAAAGAGGCGATAAGGTCCTGCTGTTGAAGACCTGATATAAACATGGGAAAGATGTATGGAGACCACACTTGCAAGTATACAGATGGTCTCTGGAATGCCAGAGAGTGTTACCAAAGACCACTAAACCAATAAAGCAAATATAGGTCTCCTTGAGTCAAGCAAGACTCCTCCATCAGCACTAGCTACACCTCATCTGCCTGGAAATACTGTGCAGTACTGGCAGCCATATGTCTGTATATCCCAAATCTAATTGGCTATTAGCTCTCTCCTTGGAGGAATAACCCACGGCTGATGCCACAAGCTTACATCCTCTAATGGTTAGGAGATTTTATAAACCACACGAAGACCCTGCCATACTTAACAGAAGAAAATGTAATTCATGAATTAACATACATCTGTGTCTATACCAAGGTAACCTACCATAACAATTAGTACTGTTTAAATACCTATATATCTAATTGTGTGCTTCATTGGTAGGATCGAAAGGCTATATATTATACTGTTTAAATACCTAAATATCTAATTGCATGTGCTTCATTAGTAGGATCGAAAGGTTATGCCTGGACAAGCTGGCAGCCCATGAAAGAAAACAGCCAGAACTGACTAGAGACCAAGACATCAGCTCCAGAGAAAGTAGAGTGTTTTGCTTTTCATCCACCTGTGCCCCCTTTTCTAAGCCTAGGGAACAATCTGCAGAAGAGGGGGCATGGTAGAATGTGAGGGCTGCGATTGGGGTTAGTGGTGAAACCACAACAATATAGACTGGACACTCATTTGATCAACTTGATTGAACATACAAGCCCCCCCTGCTGGATGGTGGGACCCATGAGCTGTGTGAGTTTGGGCACAACTGCTTGCAAATTGGTTTTACATGAAGGATGCTTGTACTCACAAATTATCACTTATTGTTTAAAAAAATGAAAACAAAACAAAACAAAAAAGCAGAGAAAGATGCAGAAAAGTTATGGCAGAATGCGTGATCTGGGATGGGTAGGGGTGGGGTGGGGGGAAGGGAAGGGGATATATGCCTGAACTGAATTGGAAAATGATGTATGAAATACACAAAGCATCAATAAAAATAATAAAAAAAAACAGGAGAAATTTTAAACAGGCTGGGGCAGTGTTGGTGTGTATTTGGTGGCTAGGATATTTGTACTGTTTTAATGCAACATCCTGACTTGAAACAAGGAAACAAGGAACAGTCTGCACCACTCATTCCACTTTAACTAGGTCTACTGAATCATAAACCTGTACTTTCCCTCCCTCCCTCCCTCCCTCTCTTCCTTCCTTCCTTCCTTCCTTCCTTCCTTCCTTCCTTCCTTCCTTCTTTCCTTCCTTCCTTCCTTCCTTCCTTCCGTCTCAGGTCTCAGTTGGCCTGAACTCACTATGTGGAACAGCATGGCCTGCCTCTGCCTTCTGGGATAAAGACATGCGGTACCACACTCTACCCCAAACTGGTGTTTTATGATGAAAAAACTTGAAGAAAGTTATCTTAAATTGAGAGGAGAATAAATCATTGTCATTTTTTTTCTTTTTTACTTTCATATATCATCTTAATGGGTCAACAAAGATGCTTAGAAGATAATTTAGTGAAATAGTGCCATGTATCAACATTTTTTGATATCTTAAAACTATAAAATCTAAGGGAAAAAACTACTATACTGTCATAAAAATTTCCTTAAAAATACCAGATTTCCAATTGAAGACATATTTTAAACCTGTGGACAATTATTGCTTGCTTTTTAATGTCTGTGTATTACATTTTTGTTGAATATAAATTAATAAGTTAAGTGTAGAATTTTCTTCTTTGGCTACAGCTCAATAGCACTAAAGGTAGGTTTTCCAAATAGGCTTGTTTCTTACCCCATTCAAGAATGCAAATATCCTTGTAACATGTGCATTTTTCGCTGATAGAAGATATAAAAATATGTATGCCACATCTTAAGGAAATTGTGTTTGTGTTATGATCTGAACACATTAGAAAGCAAAATTTTTGACAAATTCTCACTGTGCTTTTTCTTTTTTTTTTTTTTTAATTTTATTTATTTCTGTATGTGTATGAATGTACTGTCTGCATGCAGGTTTGTGCACCCGTGTTGTGCAATGCTGCGGAGGTCAGAAGAGGGTCTCGGATTCCCCTGGAACTGGAGTTCTCCTGGAACTGGAGTTTCAGACGGTTCTTGGCCGCCATGTGGGTGCTGGGGATCGAACCCGGGTCCTCTGTAAGAGCGGTCGGCGCTCTTAACCGCTAGGCCATCTCTCCAGCCCTGTGCTTTTTCTTAAAGTGAGAAAAACAGATATCCAGAACCAGAAGATGCCTAGACTCTACTGTGTCGAGTCTCACCTCTAGTCCTCATTTACCTGGCCTCTGCCTCCCTTGGCTCTCTCAGCATTCTGTGTCAATGGCTTTTTCTCTTGCTTAGGGGCAAACAGCATATTGTTCATGTTGATCACAGTGAATTCCTGTTTTCTCATTATAAAATAATATCCTTATCTCCATGTGATTTATTTGTGAAGGGTTTTGCTGTATTTTAAATTTTATGAAGTTATCAGGGAAAAGCAATCCTTCATTATTGCTTGTTAAGATTATTTTAAATGCTGGTCTGGTTGTTCATGTAAAATCAACTTGCATCTGGTTTCTATAGCTTTACCTAATCTTAGATCAAGACAGTCAAGGAGTTTTCCTGAAGCAAGATACTATAGTGAAATCTATTACAAAGTACTTAATGAATATGATTCCCAATTAGTTGTAAGATATGTCATCCATATTTATAGCATATTTAGAAGCAAGTAAGATATTGTGCCTCTGTTTCAGATATGATTTTCAACAAAAGCACAATGCCAAACAACATTAATTTATACTGTGAATCCTTATAACAATGATACTACGAATCCATCGAGGATATAACAGAACTAGAACCGATACTTTGAACTGCAAACAACAGTTTTTGTTTCTACTAAGGCTGAGTTATGAGTCCAGACCTATGAGACCTTCTGGAAGATGTGACTTTTGTCATACCTTGCATTTTGCATATGTTCTGGCAGTGTTTGTTCCTCATCATTCTCCCAAGTAAGAGCACTTCTGACCATGTGACACAAGTAAGTTAAAAAAAGCTCAAATAAAGTTGTTTACTGAGTTGTCACACTACTAAGCACACTTCTTATTATTTTATCTTACCTCTGGATCATGTCAACATCTTGAGAGGCTTAAGGATAAGGATGAAATAAATGCCTTGAATTAAATTTTTTGTTAGTCTAAGTTTCTTAAGCTTTGAAATGTTTATATAGTAAGGATTTAGAAGAGAAACTTCAGGTAAAATGTAAATTTAAGAAATAAGATTTAGTTCATTCCGAAATCCAATTTTTCTCCACCAAAGGAAGGGGTTACCATAAAAAATTAAATGGAAATTCTTAGCATTTATTACCACAATTCATTAGAAAATTTTCATCTTCCTATTGGAATTGAGAAAATTCAGATTTTAAAAGAAAATCCAAGCAGATCTGTAAATAATTTACCCAATATCTCTTTCATCTCAACAAATTTAAATAATGAGTTTGGATATATTCAGCTGAATCTATCTTTTCAACGGTTAGTAAGTTTCATCTCTATTACACCTGTTACAGCTCAGAGGATGAACTGACACAGGGGAATGGCCAGGGAGATTAATTTGTCCCAGAGGACCCTAACACAAATGACAGAATGTATGAACTCCAGGGATGAGGGCTGTGGGGAGGTGCCAGTGGAGGAGGGGTATAAAGGTGATTAATAGTGTTTGATTGTTATGAATGAAATACACAAAAATTCAATGAAAAAATAAATGATGGTAACAAAAGCTCAGAAAAAGCTGTGGTTAAATCTGAGAGTTAAATCCATATAAAATAGTTTAAAATGAGGGAATACATACAATTAATTCTTTAAGTTTTACATGACATGGGAGCCCTTATGAGAAAATGAAGACCCAAAGTATATAACAGACTGAATTGGACCTAGGTTAGCAAGTCCTGAAGAAGATGCAAGCTATGTGAGGAGGAAGAAAGGCAAGAGTCTTTCTTACAGGGTTGGTACATTGTTCTCTTGTTCCTGATCTCTAGTCCTTGAAGATGAGGAAGTTGCCTTTCCTTCTAGGATAGGGAAGTTGTAGGTTGGCATAGGGGATTTTACCTTTGGCATTTTACCTTTACTCAAGATCCATGCAAACTCAATCAGACAAAAACCCAACATAGAACTGGCAAAATGGGAAGGAGTCCCCAACCTTAGCTGAAGAACTCCTGGGAGCTGATTCTTGCCTGATGGAGGAGAGGTGATCTTGACAGGAGGGACCCTAGATAGGATGACTAGACTTCAGTGGATGAGCTTGCACTGAGGGATGTCTTGGTATACAAACTTGACTCTATAGGCCTTACATATATAAGACAGAATGCATGAAATATGTTGGGGGGCTATGGAGATCCAGATGGGAAGGAGGTAGAAAGGTGATTAAGATGTTTTCTGTGAAGTGCACAGAAATTAAATAAAAACATATATAAACAAGAAACGAAACAGAATGAAGGTCAGAGTGATCTTCTCACACCTGTTGTTTCCAGTTCCAGTTGATATGACAAAATAATGTGTTTGCATAACTTTATCCTGGAGTTACTCTTTGACTAAAAGATTGATGTTTTCATTTTTATCAGAATGATGATACCTTATAAATTTCTAAATATTATGCTGGTATTTAAATGAATATAATCTTTCAAAATATTCTGATACATGTACATTTTTAAGCAGTATTCCCAGAGGGATTCTCTTTTCTAGGAGATTTGCTCTATTTTGTGATTGGTTGATTGATTGTGTGTGTGTGTGTGTGTGTGTGTGTGTGTGTTTGTGTGTTTGTTTGTGGGTCTATAAGTGCTCAGGTACAGGTACTCCTTACCACTAAGCTGTCTCTCCAGCTCCTAGAGAGATTATCTTAAATGACTATTGCATTTCACATTGTGTCTCACAGCCACTTCCCACACGCACATTTACAGGACACAAAAATGTTGGAGACTTGCCAATAAAGGGACAGGAAGTTTAATATAAATATCTATTATTTAAATCTGCATGTAATGAAAAAAATCATCACCCACTGGTTAACTCGCTATCTCAAGTCACTCACTACTTAGGTACTCTGAGTTCAGTGAAAGTTTGATTTAAAAGCATTTTAATTAGATGCTGCTGGTTACCTATAATTGGCAGCATAACACAAATGACGTCTATTAGATAACATGAGATTTTTACCATAAAGTGATCACACCTTTATTAGCTTTGACAGTTTGCGATACAGATGTTGCATTCTTGTGCAAAATATAAAAGGTAATTGTTATAAAATAGTATGCTGAAGTCAGGCTGATTATTTTATTTGATTTAAAATGTCATGTAGTAAAGGTTATTTTCACTCATTAAGATTAAATACATTTGGCCATATGTTAGAACCCTCTTGAATTGAAAGTGTACTCAGATGAAAATTGTCAACAAATTCAGAAATAGCCAAAGAAAAAATGGCTTTCTTTTTATTTGCCAAAGCACTACCTTTCAATTAAAATGTCATTATATTATCCTCTTGGGTAACATCTCATTATGACATATCCAACACTCAAAACTGTAAGTCATTCTACATATAATTTTGATGGCACTTTGGTATTAAAATGTGTAAAACCTGTCAATATTCTAGAAATGGTGCATCAGCAAAGAGGATTACTGGTCTACCCAAATAATAATGTAACCATTAAAAAGGACAACATTTTCCAACTGCAATTACATGCCCTAATTTTAAAAGGGCGATTATTTACCATAATTTGGCAGATTTGGTCCATATTTCTTTCAGAAATTCATTTCTTCATTATGCTTCAAAACAATTTATGGTGCATTTATGTTGGTGAAGATAATTTGCTTTTTTATTGTGAATGGAAATCAGTAATTACATACAATCCCATTTTCTGCAGACATAAAGTTAATTCATGGTAGTAATTTTATACAGAATATTAGCTTGTGTTAGTTATGATGAAAATGTAACTGTGGTAAATGCCTCTATTATAACTGAATTTCCTTGGACTTGATGGAAAAAGAAATGTTGACTTAGCAGTAACAATGCCATGGGTGATTCTGTGACAAGCCCACAGATCACGCTGCTGTGCTAGCCACATGTGGGCCATGACTCTTGCCACACAGTGGCTTTAACTAGAACAGCTCTATTCTGTGCTAACTTTTATCTTTGTGTGTCACTTTACATGAGTAATGCTGGCTTAAATTTATGATCTATGGTATGGGAAAATGTGTCGTTCTTATTTCATGTTGGTGGTAGGGTGAAATGAGAAGATACATGTCCCATTCTAGTGTGGTATCCGCATTCACAAGCATACTGCCACCACTCTGAAAGCTTCTGCCCAGTAAGTTCCTGAACTACTGTCCCCACCCAACCTTTTGATTGTAAGGCTGCTAATACTGGAAGGAAGCATAAAATAAAAGTGGAAATTGTAGTTTCTACAAAAATTCCTCTTGAGATTATGTTAGAAATTGTCCTGACTTATTAAGTTGTTTCTTTTAATCCATTAATATAAAACATCTCTCCAGTACTTTTAATCTTTTCAAAATTTCTCTTCTCTTTATAGCTTTTTTATGGTGGCCAGGCACATGTTTTATTAAGTACAATGCAACATGGCTTATGAATTCTGATATTTTGTGAATGGTTTAATATATTAAAATTTGCCAGTATTCTAGCTGGGGAGATAGTTTAATCAGTGAAATACTTGTCTTTTCAAGAGGACCTCAGTTTGACACATAAAACTCATGTAAATAAAACCCAGCTACTCTTGGGCTGGAGGAATTGCTCAATGGTTAAGAACACTGGCTGCTCTTGCAGAGGACCCGGGTTTGATTCCCAACACCCACATGGTTGCTAACAACTATCCGGAACTCCAGCTCCAGGGGATCTAATGCCCTCTTCTGATTTCTGCTGGCACTGCATGACACAGGTGCACTTACATGCATCCAGGCAATGCACTTGTACATATAAAGTACAAATAATAAAAAAAAAATTAAGAATCCAAGTACTGTGAGATCCATTGTAATCCCACTAATTTACGTATTGTTTCTAGTACTTGTTTTAAAATTTATTTGGAATCCCTAATTACTCAATAAAAACATTTTTGCATGTTCTTAACCTTTTCCTTTAAGTCTTTTTTTCATCATGCCAGTGCCAGGGACTGAATCTAGGGTCTCTTACATCAAAGGCAAATGGCATACCACTAAGCTATATCTTCTGAACTTTTTGTGTTTTGCTCCTTTATTTTATTCTAAATTGCCCAAACTCTCCTTGAATTCACTATGGCCCTGGCATGTCTTGGACTTGTGATCCTTTTCTCTCAGCCTCTAGAATAGCTTGCATTACTGAGTGCACCAATAGGCTTGGCTGAACTTTCCATCCTCATGCTCTTCTTCATTGCCTTTGTGCTCTTGCTGCTTGGAATATCTAGAGTGATGTTCAACAGCACTGGGTGAGGCAGTATTCCCTTATTCTGTTATTAAGCATGATGTCAGGAATAGAATTTTCGAGAATGACCTTATCTGATTTAGAAAGTTCCCTAGTTCCCACTACCCTGCATTTCCTGTGGCATTGTTTGCATGACATAAAACTAGGAATATGTGTCTTAAATTTTGTCAGATACTTTCCTGTGCCCATTGTCATGGTGATAAGAGTACAATGAATTGATTCATTTTAAATGGTAAAGCCAACTTCACTGAAGGATATAGTTAACTTGGTTTTAACATGGTCTTATTTCTTCTTTTTAAAGAAGAAAATCTGGGCTGGAGAGATGGCCTAGCGGTTAAGAGCGCCAACTGCTCTTACAGAGGATCCGGGTTCGATCCCCAGCACCCACATGACGGCTGAGAACCATCTGTAACTCCAATTCCAGGAGAACTCCAGTTCCAGAGGAATCTGACGCCCTCTTCTGACACGGGTGCACAAACCTACATGCACACAATACATTCATACACATAAATAAAAAAAATTAAAAAGTCACTTTATAAAAAAAATAAAAAAATAAAGAAGAAAATCTGACATAAAATATTTTGTTAATCATGTCTGAGGAAACTGGACTGTTTGTTATTATCTTTTTATATTTTTGTTTCATTTTTCCACTCAAGGTTATGCTGTCCTTACAAAATGAATTAAAATGAGTTTCCTCAATTAAGATTCATGTTACTTCCTCCATTAATGTTTTTCAGAATTCAACAGTAAATCCATCTGCACATGAAGGTTTCTCTGTGGGAAGATTAATTATAAAATTCAATACTTTTAGGAAATATGTAGTTATTTTAATTATTTGCTCTTGTGTCAGTTTGCTAATTTGGGGCTTTCAAAGAATACATCCCTTTCATTTGAGTTCCTGAATTTGTGATCATCAAGTTGTTGATAATTATAGTGTCTTTTTTGATGTTATCTCCCTCAATCCAGGTACTGTGTTTGTTCTCTTCTTTTTCCTCTTGGGTCAGTCAAGTTATGAATTTATTTATTTAGATTATTTTATTAATTTGTTTTTGGATTTAAAAATATTTTATTTCTTGTATTTTATGTGTACAAGTGTATTGCTTGCAGGTATGTAAGTGCATCCATGTTGTGCAATGCCCGAAGAGGTCAGAAGAGGGAATTGGAATCCTCTGGAACTATAGTTTTAGATAGTTGTTAACCACCATGTGGGTGCTGGGAACCCAACCCAGGTCCTCTGAAAGAGCAGCCAGTGCTTTTAATTTCTGAAGCATCCCTCCAGGCCCTTATTTTTGGTTTTTAAAGACAGTCTCCTTGTAGCCTCAGCTGGCTTGGAACTCACTATGAAGATAGACCAGGCTGGCCTTAATCTCACAGAGCTCAGAGCACCACCATGCCTGGACTAGGTTATTTTGTTTTGTGATAAGGGGTTAATATTTCCAATCCAACAATGTTTCATTGTTTTTCTCTGTTATTTATCGACTCCTAATTCTTTTATATTGTCTTAGTTTTGCTATTTAGTTTTCCTTGGCACAAATAAGGTCATTTTTATTATTTTTTTAAAAATTAATTTATTCTTTGACAATTTATACATATAATTTTTCTTGATCGTATCCACCCCATCTCTCCCATCTCACTCCGTCTGACATCCCCATTCTCTTCTTTATGTGCTTTTCTTTTTTTGGTCTTCTTCTAACAACATAGTCCACTTAGGGATGCTTACATGGGCATGAGGAAACTAGCTGTGTCTACACCCTTGAAGAGATGTAGCTCTCCCTTCTTCAGTAACCATCAAGCTAGTTCTTTAGTTTGGAGCATGGGCTCATGAGCCATCCCTCATCTATGCAGGAATTAATGATGACTTGATATTATACAGGTCTTCTGACTATAACCATAGCTGTTGTGAGTGCATGCGTACAATGGCCCTGTCCAGGGGACAACATTTCACAGCGCTGCTTCTCCTCCTCTGGCTCTTACATTCTTTCTGTCCCCTTTCTCAATATACCCTGAGCCTTGTGGGTTTTGATACATATATCTCATTTAGGGGTGGTCCACTCTTGCTTCTCAGCACTTCAGCCACTTATGAGTCTCTGCAGTGACTGCTGACCACTACAAAAAGAAGCTTCTCTGACCAACATTGTTGAGAGCACCACTACAATTGTAAATATTTAGAAGACAATTTGACAGTATATCCATTTAGCAAAACAGAAGTAGTCTCTACTCCCACCCCTAATCCAGTTTATCACCTCCCCACTCATAGGTTTTGACAAGGTTTACAGTACCAGACATTAATTCTCTCCTGTGAAGCAGGTGTCAAATCTACTCCTAAAGCAATTGGTTATCCCCATAACAGTCACGTACCTGTGGACACTTCTTACCTGGCAGGTTGGTATTATAGCATACAGAGTATACTACAGTTGGTGCCTTTTTCCCCGGTGCCCTGAATCGCATCTCCCAGCATTATGAAGGTGAGCTGGAGGAAGTTTACAGGCCAGTTTCAGCTTGCTTGCTCTATGTGCTGCATCCAAAGTGTATTGTATCTTCAGGAATGGTGTCTAACCACCTAGTTATGGTAGACAAGCAAGACCAATAGCAATAGCAATAGCATGCTTGTTTTGAGGACTTGTGTGACCTCTTTGACCACTAACTCATAGGCAGCTATTCCACACCTGGGACTAAGACTTTTATTTAATAACCCATTTTCTGTGGGAAGCACTGTCCACTCATGTAGAATACTTCTATTCAAATAACTTCTTTGTAGATATTTTATTTAATTATCTTATGAAGTAGTAGGTTTTCATATTGTTTTATCACGCATCTTCGTTTTGGTTAGCCCCTGCCTCTACTTCCTCCTTTCCCATACCCTCCACATTCCTATATTTATTTAACACTAATCCCATGATGCCCTACTTACATAACATGGGTTCTACTACCACCTTCCCCACTTGAGGTCTGTGCCCTTTCCTCCTACAATTTTACTGCTTTTCCTGGTAAACATTTGCATGATTTATTAAAAGCACTGACCAGGGCTATTCTTGTCTTGCATGTTGTATAACTACAGCTCATTTCTAAAGTGTTTTCTACTTTTGTTAGATTTTCTTTTAAATCTAACAAATGTATTGCTGTCTTTAATAATATTTTGAGATTTTCCAAACTTCTTTCTTTTCTTTTCTAATTTAATCCTGTCATGGTTACAGCACATATTATGTACTGTTAAACCTTTTAAATACCTGAAGCTTGTGTTATGTTTCAAGATGTGGTCTATCATTAAATAATCAATGTGCTCATATACATTGATTTTCAGTTTGTTACACTTGGTATTCTATAAATATCGACTGTATTGTAGTTTTATTTAAAACTGGTTTATTTCTAGAGTTTCTTTCTGTTTCTTATATCAAACTACTGTTGTAGCCTGTATGCTGAGAATTACACAGTGCACCTGTGCAGACTTTGTCCCTCATCAACCTAACCTGCCCTAGGCAGGCGAGACCATACAAGCAGCTGAGTTGCAGACCTGGGCCAATCACAAGGATACTCAATAACTGCACTAAGAGGAGTGCGGAATGCAAACAGTACGTAAACCCTAACCTTGCCCTCAATAAACCTGCCCCCATGGCAGCTCGCCCTCTGTCTGGGTTCACACAATTCCCAGGATCTGCTTCTTGACTCTGCACCTCTCCCTTTCATTCATGGTCAGACCATGAAATTCCCCAGCAGGACTCATGGGTTTGAAACTAGTTAAACATATTGTTTTATGGAGCAGTTTAAATGAATAGGCTTGCATCTAATGTTAATGATTTACTTGATATCAAGATGATTCACAAGTAAACTGTCATGTGAGCTAAAACTGTTAAATTACAATATGGTCCTTCGTCGTTATATTTTAAGTTAATTTTAAGGAATAATCACTTCTGTTCTAGGGTGCAGTTTATTTCCACACATTACACATGTGGGGACATTTGCCAGGCCTAGGTAAAGTGCCTCTAAGCACTCAAAGAAAATTGGTCATTCAAAACTTGCTCCCAAGCTGTCATGAACATCTCACAGTTTTTAGTAGTGTATTTGAGATAACTGTCCCATCTCATTACATGGGAAATAAATATTAATTACTTAGTAAATCTGCACAATTAAGGGTTAATCTGTTTATGAATGTTATGTCTCATAGTATTAAAAAGGATATAAAAAGGTGGAAAATGTTAAAAAGGTATTTTTAGTAAGGATGTATGTGAAGATGATGAGAAAGTCTACGCAAGTGATAAAATTCTGAGGAGGTTTGCTATATGACAGGTAAAAAGACACTATATAAATAAGGTTAAAATAAATAAATAAATAAGCTTAATTTTCTAAGGTTCAGTCAACTAGTTTAAAATCAAAATGTATATCTAGTCAAGGTTTGTTCAAGAGTGTTCAATTTTTGTCCAAGCTTTATATGCATATCACTTGGCACTTCAAGGTATAGTAAAATGATAAGATACCTGTATTAAATTATGTTGTTATAAACACTCAAGTTAGTTTACTAGTAGCCTGAATAGGATTGTGAATATACAGAGTTAATTTTCAGTCCACTCCTGGCTTGAACCTGACTCCCTGTTACAGGTTTGGATTAAATAGACACAAATAGTGGGTTACCTATTGTACTGAAAATGTACTTTATGTTTCTTACAAGAGTTGCTTTTGATATTTCCCTTGACCTAACCAGATAATTTTGGCTCAAAAAGCTAGGTTCTATCTCCCTAAACCACCTGCATGCAGTAGAGGATGAGACAGTTTTGAAGAGCTTGGTAATCCTTATCAGTTTATTTCCTGTCTTCTGGTATGTGTTACAACTCCTGTCTTTCTGGGAAAACTATAAATCGGGATAAGGGGTCTGAAAAAGAAAAAGATTGTTCCCATTTGTAGTAATTGTAGTGAAGAGTTTTACATTTAAAATAAGCCTGAAATTGTTTAATTTGATCTTGGGGGTTATGCTTGCTTAGCAGATGGTATTAAGTCCCTCCTCCAGTCAGTATTATACAAAACTGCTTGAACTTTTTTCCTAACCCTATCTAGAATATTATACAGTAATTAAAAGTATTACACTGGTGTAACTCAGCCTTTCTGGATGGATAACCACCATACATAAATGCCCATACCAATTTGGCTGAAAACAAAAGTTGAGTAATCTGGGCTAACTGTATGGACTTATTACACCCAAAAGAAAAGTATAACCAAAAGATAAGTAATCATTATATTTCCTTTAAAGTCTGAGAGATTGTGCCACCAAACACTAGATTTTAAGTCATTTAAAGTCATATGAGATTTGCTGTTACCAAATATTTAAGCAACAACCCAAGGGAAAACTCACACCATGACTATGGAAATTTCCTGGAAAACAGATGCTGAGTCCAGACAATATGAACAAATGAACAAAAGGAGAAGCCCAATAACGGATGCTTCGGAACCCCTCATTGAGAAATTCTAAGGGACTTTTAAGTTGGACATTTAATTCACCCTATTCCTCTCTTGGTTCCTCGCCTAGAAAATGTACCTAGCTACTCTCGCCTTTACAGGCACTGGCCAAGGATTTTGTTCTCTCTGTAACTACACTTTTTGGGGTCTTTTAGATAGATCCACTGAGCAGGTGTATGCCAGTTGCCACTTCCTATGCCCCTTTTCATCATGGAAGAAGTCAGAGCAGTCAGTGCCCCGATTCCCTCTTGGCAATTGGGGTAACCTCCTCAGAGGGTAATGTGATAAAAGTAGGAGATAAAAATTGGCTAAGCAGTTTAGGGTCAAGACCCCCTCCAAAGACCCAGTTTCTTTCTCAGCTCTCAGCTGAGGACTTCCTGGATCTGCCAGTGGACTTATCCTTCTAGTTGCTCTGCCTCGTGGCTCATACATCCTTAACTCACTTGTCAGATTTATTGACCAGTAGGTAAATTCTATTAAAATCATGGTGCTAAGGACCCAATACAACCCCTCTAGCAGAGATCATTCCATCTTGGAAACACCAAATGTGGTTAACTCTTGTTAACTTCTTTCAAGGATTTGAAGGCCAAATAATGAGAGGGAGAAATGAGTTGTGATCCCAGGTTTTTCTCATTCTGCCTGACCCCCTACCAAGTCCTCAATATTACATGTCAACATTGTGAAATTGGTGACATTATTAAATGCCCCTGGTTGCAACGGTTTATTAACTACACCTTGATCCTTAGTTCTCAAATTGTCTCCCTTAACACTAACTGCCCTGAGGTCGTAGGCTTCAATTCTAGCTTTCTTTCTCAGGTGTGGTCTAAGCTAAAGTCCATTTGTGACCCTGCTACATTGGTCCCCTGGGGCGTCCTCTGCCTCCTGGCCCTTCTCTGCCTTTTTTCTCTTCAGGTGTCTGTTTCGCTTTGCCTGCAGGCAATGCCAGGTCAACAAAACAACAGCCCAGGTCCTCTCAGCACTGGTAAGTAGGAACTCTGCATGCACCCCTCCCGATGAGGTGATTTGCATCTGGCTCTCATCCATCCACAATTCATGGGAATGAGCTTGTCTCTCCCTTCCATGGTACGGCTTCCTGGCCTCTTCCCTTGGTAGCTGGCTAGTCAAAGACAGGTGAGAATTTGGAAAACTAAGGCAACCTAAGATAGACACAGTCAAATGTCGGAATGATGCCAGAGGTGGGGTCAACAAGGTTCAGGCATAGCACCTGAGCTCCCACTGGACCACTCCTCACGCAAAATTAAATACAAAGGGTGGAAATGTAGTAGCCCCAGGCAGGTGAGACCACACAAGCAGCTGAGTTACTGACCTGGGCCAATCACAAGGCCACACAATGACTGCACTAAGAGGAGAGCAGAATGCTAACAGTACATAAACCCTAACCTTGCCCCCAAGAAACGAGTCCGTGCTGCAGCTTGCCCTCTGCTTGCATTCACCAGATTCCCAGGGTCTGTGTCTTGACTCTGAGCCTCTCGCCGCCCTTTGTTCAGATCCGTCCATGAAATTCCCCAGCAGGCCTGGGGGATTGTCTGCAAACTACTACTAATTGTAGAGTAAATGTCTTCATGTGAACTGACCCATAATTTCATCATGAGATGACTCTTTTGTGCGGGGGTATTTTTGAGACAGGGTCTCCCTTTTAGTCCCAGATGGCCTGGAGCTCTCTATGTAGACCAGGCTGGCTTTGAACTCACAGAGCTCCACCTGCTTCTCCCTACCAAGTGCTGGGATTAAAGGCGTGAGCCACCACACCCGGCATGATATGCCTCTTTTTAAGGTCCACTAAATTGGATGTTTTTGTCACTGTTATTGTTTACAATGCCTTCCATTAAACTACCTACTGAAGGGTATTGGTGAACAGCAAACAGTTGGGCTTCCGTTTATTTATTCAATCTAATCATCTCTTTAAATTGGACATTTAATAAATTTTCACATAATATCTTAAGTTTTGTTTTATTTCTACCCATACAATATTTTAAAATAATTGTCTTATCTGTTTTTATTCTATCCTTCTGATTATTTGGGGTTAACTACATTTTGATTGCTCTTCTATAGTCACTTTCTGTGTGTGTGTGTGTGTGTGTGTGTGTATGCATGTGTGTTTAGTGTGTACACGTAGGTATATAGCACCCAGAAGTTCATGTTCAATGTCTTTCTCAGTTGCTATCCACCATACTTTCTTGACACAGTCTCTCCCTGGACCAGGAGCTCACCAGCTCATCTCAGCTGGCTGGTGGGGCATGGTGCACACCTTTAATCCCAGCACTTGGGAGGCAGAGGCAGGTGGATCTCTGTGAATTCAAGACCAGCCTGGTCTACATAGCAAGCTCCAAGCCAGCTGGGACTAAAGGGAAACCCTGTCTCAAAAAGCCAAAAAAAGAAATAGAGTCTCTGCCTCCCCAGCACTGACACTTAAGGCACATGCCACTGCACCCTAATTTTTAAGCGGGTTCTTGAAATCTGAACTAAGGTCCTCAGGCTGTGAGTCAAGCATGTTACTGACTGAGCCATCTTCTCAGCTACCTATGTTCACATTTAACATGTAATCTGTTTATTTTACATATATATGAATTATGTCATTCAGCGTTACCATCTATAACTGTTCTTGCTAGCAATTTACTTATATATAAATGATAAAATAACAAACTTCAGTTTCTAACCATCTTCCATTGTACTTCAATTATTTTCAATTCTGTTTCCAGATTCACTATAAATCCCAATTCCACTGTTATTATTTTTCTCTAAATAATTTTATTTTGTATATTTTATTGAACTTTTTGCATTACATATAAAAACATGCTAATAATCTTTATGACCCCTCCAAACCCCAACATCTCCATATTCTCCCCCACCAGATTTCATGCATTTTGTTATATGTGTTAAAGTCTATTGAGTCAAATTTGTGCACCCAGCTATCCCTAAGTGCAAGTTCGTCCACTGGAATCTAGTCAACAAATCTAGAGTCTCTCTCTAGAAAATCAGCTCTCCCTCCAGCAGTAATCAGCTGCCAATAGCTTTTTTGGCTAAGGATGGGGCCTGTTTCCCATTTGTACAGTTCTTTGCTGATGTTTGTCTGAGTTTGCATGGGTCTTGTGCATGATGATACCATTGCTATAAGATCATATAAATAAGTTCTTAGAGGCATGGAAGTCTCTGTTTCCTTATGATCATATATCAGCCCTGGCTCTTACAATCTTTCTGGATCTTCTTCCTCAATGATCCCTGAGCCATGGGGTCAAGAGGTCTATTATAAGAGTTGTATAATACGACTGTCTTCTGGAGACTCATGGGTTAAAAAAAAAAGGGGGGGGATACAGACAGACATGAAACTTTCGTCAAAACCTTGCAATTCAAAATCTTAAAACTAACTACGAACAGGGAAAAGATTTTGTTTGTTCCACAGGACAAAATGTCACCAACTGAACGGATGAGAAAGAAAAGATACAGCTTTGCTTTGAGTAGGATGTACCAAAAAGTGGCAACTGAAAGGTTGACCCATCTGAACATTGAAAGGAAGAAAAGCCTCAGATGGCCATAAACGGAACCCTTCTGTGGATCCTACATGTAACAACTATTTATAGAGTCCAATGAACTTATACCTTCTAGGTGCCACACGTTTTTTGATAAATGACTTTCTTGCCTTCCCCCATAGACAGGAGAATATAGATGATGTGATGTGTCTCCACCTGTAAATTGGAGACAACTTTATAGAGGTAACTCTTATAAAACGAAATTGCCTTCTTTAATTACTGACATAGGAACTGTGAAAAAGGATTATACTCTGTTCAGAACCAAATATAACTAAAGTCCTTGGACTATGCAACCTAGGCAAAAGTATATTAATCAGGAGGTCTGTATCAGCAATGGATTGTTCTAACCAGGGGGATGTTGGCCAGGGGAGCCAAGGCCCCACAAAGGAAGGGCTCCTTGCCTCTAAGTGGGATACCTGCAGGAGGAGAGACGATAAGACCTGAGGCCGAAGACCTGACGTTAACATGGGAGGGATGTATGAGACCGCATTATGCAATTGTACAGATGGCCTGGAATGCCAGAGAGTGTTACCAAAGGCCACTAAACCAATAAAGCAAATACGGGTCTCCCTGAGTCAAGCAAGCTCCCACGTCATCACAGCTACACCTCACCTGCCTGGAAATACTTTCATGGGCGGAGGCAGCCATGTACCTGTATATCCCAAATCTAATTGGCTATTGGCTCTCTCCTTGGAGGAATAACCCATGGCTGATGCCACAAGCATCATCCTCTACAGGTTATGAGATCTCATAAGCCACAGTAAGACCCTGTCATATTTAACAGGGGGGAAAATGTAATTCATGGATTAACATCACAAACATATGTGTCTACCAAAGTAACCAACCATAACTATTAGTGCTGTTTAAATACCTATATATCTAATTGCTTTGCTTCATATAGTATGGACTGAAAGGGTTCTGCAACGCCGCGAACAAGCTGGCAGCCATGAAAGGAAACAGCCAGAATTGACCAGAGTCCAAGTCAACAGCTCCAGAGAGAGTGGACTGTTTTACTTCTCATCCACCTGTGCCCCTTTTCTAAGCCTAGGGAACAATCTGCAAAAGAGGGGGCGTGGTAGAATGTAAAGGCTTCGATTGGGGTGAATGGTGAAACTACAGCGATGTAGTCTGGACACTCTTTTGATCAACTTGATTGAACAAACAACCTGTCACCTCCCACTGGATGGTGGGACTGTGGGGGTTTGGGCACAACAGCCTGCAGATTGGTTTTGCACGAAGGATGCTTGTACTCATGGATTATCACTTATAGCTAAAAAAATGAAAAAAAAAACTGAGAGAAAGATGCAGGACAGTTATGGCAGAATGCATGATCTGGGATGGGGTGGGGGTGGGGGGGAAGGGAAAGGGAAATATGCCTGATCTGAATTGGAAAGTTATGTACGAAATGCACAAAGCATCAATAAAAATTAAATTAAAAAGAAAGTTATGTACGAAATGCACAAAGCATCAATAAAAATTAAATTAAAAAAACAATAAAATAAAAAAAAAAGAATTCTTCCATGAAAAATAAAATAAAATAAAATAAATAAAAAAAAAGAGTTCTATCCAGGAATGTGTTCTCTGCAGGCTCTTATTCTCTACACTTTGGCCATTTGTGTCCTTCTGTGTGCACAGTACTCTGTTGCATGAAGAAGTTTGCTGGTAAGAGTTAGGAAATAAATTAGTATTCTCTCTACCCCCTGTTCTTCTCTGTTGTATGTGCTTAGGTTTAGCGGTTCATTGGAGGTGTGTCACTCAGGGATGACTATGTCTCGGCCACATATTCTCTGCATATGAACAGTTGTGAAACTCTGTAATAGTCTCCATCTGTTGCAAAAAGAAACCTCTTTGATGAGTGGTGACCTGTATATAAATATAAGGATCTATATTTAACATACAGTAAGACATCACATTTGTCTATGGATATGCCAGAGGATCTATGACCTCTTCTAGGACCTATGACCTTCTCTAGGATGTATGACCTTCTCTAGGATGTGTATTTGGATATGAGTACAGTGCCATTACATGAGTTCCCTCCCATTGAGAGGTCTTTAAGTCCATTTAAAGTCTGATTACCCCCAAGATAAAAGTGCCAGTACTGTACATTGGTAGTTTGTGGTAACCATTGTTGTGGTTATTAGGTTTTAAAGCCGAGGTTTTACCACTGACTGATTCTCTCTCCCTTAAAAATGTGCATGCACACTTTCTTCCAATCCTATGAGACCTAGTCCATAGGCTGGGGGCTTCTAGGTCACTTCCATTGCAACAGGTCCTGTGTCCCAAGTATATCCTCTCTTCAGTAATAGAATCTTACTTTTTTATTTTGCTTTTGTGCATTTCGTACTACATTTAGTAATCAAATTTAGACCCACTCCCAAATGCTTGTCTCCTCCTGACCCCAGCACTCGTGCATTCTGCCATACATGTTAAGTCCCGTCTTGCATCTTTAGCTCAGTCTTTTTTTTTTTTTTTTTAACTTTTTTGATACAGAAGTTTACTGTTTTGGTCAGTTCTTTGAACATGTCTTTGTTGTTGTTGTTGTTGTTGTTGTTGTTGTTGTTGTCGTTGTTCCCTTTAGTTTTATATCACTCCAAAATGTGCATATATACACTCCGCATATATACCAAAATGGCAAAGTCTGAAAATAAACTACAGGTAAATTCCGAAACATGTTTAAGGATTCACGTTTTAGCAATAAAGCTGCATGCAGGTAAAATAAATATAACTTTATATCCATAAATTACATAGCAAGTTGATGTATGTTTTAATGTATTTTTTAAAAAGAGATTTATTCTTTCTAATAAATATTAGAACTGTGGAAAACAGAGACATAAATTTCAAGCTATATCTATAGTAATTTCAGTCAGTGTGGTATTATTTTTTACTAACAAATTACCTACCTTGACTTTCATATAAGGATTTGGTGCTAGGATCCACAAATGAGGGAAACCATAGGTCATTTGTTTTTCTGAAACTGGGTTACTTTACTTAGCATAACAGCTTCTAGCTCCAGCCATTTACCTGCAAAATTCATGATGTCGTCTTACTTTTAAGTTCTGGTAATTTTAATCAAGGGCTGTGGCAATAGTCTGTGTTATTTTGGGAGAACCTTGAACTACCCCGACTAACAGCTCAAAAGGAGCTTTGTGCTGTCTGGCACTGTGTTTTTTGTTATATAGCCTTCAGATATACACATGCATTCATTGTATGCATATTTTTCAGTATATGTTTGAGCTAATACATTTCCCTCTGTTTTTTTTTTCACACCGCCAAAGTTTAATTCTCTCTCTCTCTTTTTCTCTCTCTCCTTGCTCCTCCCTCCCCAGTTAAAATACCCTCATTTTCCCCTTGAATAATCATCATAAAGATTTAAACAGGAAAGGAACTATTCTCTATTCAAACACCTATGTGACAATTTCCTTTCTCTTTATATGTTTATGTGGACATCATACCAGGTTGGAAATCACCTTCCTTTAACCTGAAAATTTAATTTTAATGTTTCTTCTTCTAGTTCTTTATAATGGTATCAAATTCCGTTACCTCTTAAAATGAATATATCATTATCTTGTGTGCTCCCCAGTTAATTCTCTCTCGCTTACCTGTTCTTCCAGTCATAGGCTATAATTTTATTTTTATTTTGAGAAAGGACATGATAGTAGAGCCTAGTCTGGCCTTGAACTCATGATTCCTTTGCCTTGGCTTTGCAAGTACTGGGATTACAGGTGTGTGCACTACTAGACCTGTTAGTTAGAGTTCTTGAAATTGGGCCACATGACTGCTATGCCTTTGAAAATATGGATTTACTTTTAAAAACTTGCGTATTTTGACTCACAACAATTTATCATTTGATCACCTTCATTACATTTGAACTAACTTGCGATTTTTGTTAAGAGTGATTTAAAGTGTATCTTTCTGTAAGACCACATCAGATGTATTTCTAAGAAGACTATGTGAGATTTTAGTTGAATAACTTGATGATATCTTTTCATATGGTTTATTACAATTCCAATCTTTTGTACTATGATCTGGCCTTCATAAAGAAAACTATTTGTTTTTCTGGTCTCCTTATATGTAAGTTCTTATGTAGCTTAAAATGGAAGGAATAGTTATGCAGATATCTCTGGCTTCCTCTGCTTTGCAAACTTCTGTCTGCTTAGCAACCCAAAGCTCTGATCTTTTTCTTCTGCCCAATGAGACAATTGCTCTCTGACCACCACTGCCCAATGACAGTCTAGAAAGTGTTCTACACTGACAGAATGCAGGGCAAACATTCAGCTCTTACCTTGTTTTACATTCTTTTCTGGTGTCCATTACCAGAAAATAGCAGCTTCATGAATTTAATCCATCAATATAGATGTTTTATGGTTGGAATATATGTAGGCAGTCCATTACTCTGTCTTCTCTAGAATTGGAAATCCATTTTAGTTATATTTACTTCTCATTAAGTTTTGCTGAAACCATTCAGCATGCATGAAGCAATAGCTTCCTTCCCTTTACCTAGTTTTCCTTTGTTTAGGAAAACAGAAGAACTAAATTATTTGGTCAAAATGGATACATTTTCTTAGAAGCATCAGTGACAGCAAATTTTGAATATTTGTAAATCACAAAAAGTATAAAGAATCTCTAGATTTGGTAAAATGAAACTTGGGTATGGCTAAATGATTTTTCAGAGTTCTTAGGCTATCTTTAGAGAGTAAAAGACAGATTTAAGATGAAAACCATGGAACTTCAAGACTCGCTTTGAGAGTCTTAATCTTCTGGGCTGTGTTAAGGGCTGAGCAATAATAGGAAATAGCAAGGAGTGAGCTTCTTAAAGGATGTCAGTGTCACCAAAGGAATTAATTAAAATGCATCTCATTTTGCATGTTGCATCTTCTCCCTCAGAGGTGGTTAAAAGACTGTGATGTCTTTTAACTCTGTCACCACCAAAAAATAAAGAGAAAAGATTAGTGCAGTTATCCGAGTCTGCCTGATGCCCTTAGACATGCTGCTAAGGGCATTGTGGTTAAATATCTCCCTGACCACACACATATACCAAAAGCTGAACACTGTCAGCTTTTATATCAGTAGGTGTACGATAAAAGTAGAAGTAGCAGGTAACTTAAACACTTTTCATTTCTTTATCTCTCAAGCATTTTGGGGAAAACTATTACTTAATAATAGGAGATAATAATCAATTAAAAATAAATCATTCTGGCATCTCAAGCTTCCATTATTGACTGCCTTCTCCCTCCCTGGAGAAGCACAGATTTACATGCTATTTTAGCTATCAGGCTTTTCTTTCTTTTGGATAGAGAATTCCCATGCTACGGTTCTGAATCTGTAACGTCAAAAGGCTTGGAATTCATTTCTTTTTCTTTTTCTTTTTCAAGTCACTAACTGTGAAGATATAAGAAGCAGACCGACACCAACCACTTCAATGTTTTACTTAGAAACTGAGCTACCGATTGTGCATAAGGCCCTTCCTTCATGTTGCAAAGGACTGAACTCCTCAGGGATCCAAAGTGGCAACATTTTGCTTTATGCAGCTTTTCACAAGCCCTGGACCTGTATTAATGTCTTTGACATGGGTGCCCTTGAAAAATTCCCAAGCCTATTATGAGCCCAGTTCTACCTGCTTCTAATGATCTTGTCGAACACTTTGAGGGGCTTTTGCTTTGCCTCACTAAAAAATACCAAACCAGAGGGGATGGTGCCATTAGAGGTGTTCTGGCAGAGAGAAACCATTGTGGGACTCTTCTGACTTCTAAGGTGGTTGACTCTCTTGTAGCTATGGTGGAATTTTGCCAAGAATTTAATGGATAAAGAAATCAACACACATTTAAGTAACAGAACTTAACACTACACAAACCTAAACCTGCTAGTGCTTTCAAATTCTACACCTGAAAGACCTCCCAGGAAAAATGAAACATGTCATGCACCTTTAAAAGAGTCATGATGTTTTTTTTTTTTCTGTCATTAATAAGTATTTATCTTGGGCCTCAAATTATGAAAAACCGCCAATTTAATTCTGATCCCCCCCCCAAAAAAAAAACAGGAGAGAAAAACCACCTCATTGTCCTATAACTCCATGCCGTATATGAAAAGAAACAACTCTTAAGAGGGTAAGAAATGAGCTCATGCTCAAATTCAGAGGACTCTCAAGGCTTCACCACTAGCTGAGGGGCTATTGGCAATACAGTATTCTTCAAGGATGCAGCCCCTGGTGTGTTGTTCTTACTCTAGAAGAGGGCCCAACCTCCATTCACAAATGTGAGTCACTAGGTGGTCTTAATGGGTTAAAAAGAAAAGGGCAAAGGAAGTTGGGAAGGAAGGTGGTGGGATAGGGTTTGGGGGGAACTGCAGGAAAATAGTGGGGTAGATCTGATCAAAATACATTACATATATGTTCAAATTTTTCAAACAATCAACAAAAATATTTCAGAAGAAATGTACTCAATTGCACACAGCTAATAGCACAACAGAACCCAGATATAAAACTTGAGTCATGGGCTGGAGGGATGGCCTAGCGGTTAAGAGAGCCAACTGCTCTTACAGAGAACCGGGTTTGATCCCCAGCACCCACATGGCGGCCGAGAACAGTCTGAAACTCCAATTCCAGGAGAACTCCAGTTCTAGGGGAATCCGACACCCTCTTCTGACCTCCGCGGCATTGCGCGACATGGGTGCACAGACCTGCATGCAGACAGTACATTCATACACATACAGAAATAAATAAAATTTTTTTAAAAATTAAAATAAATAAATAAATATAACTTGAGTCATATGAGCTTGGTGTGGCATATCTTTCTTTTTCAGATTTATTTTTAATTCTGTGTATGTAGGGGATTGGGAAGGGATATGCGCACATGTAGTACAGGTGTCCATGGAATCTAGAAGGCACCCGATCCCTTGGGGCTGGTGTTAGAAGTAGTGAATCTGCCCAACATAGGCACTGGGAATCAAACTTGTGTACTCTGAAAGAGCAGTACATGCTTGACCACTGAGCCATCCCTCCAGGCCTCCACCATTGTATGTGAGACAGGATCTCATTCAGAACAGATTAGCTTTGACCTGGGTACGGAGCTGAGGATGAGGATGACCATGAAGTTCTTTTCCTCTTCCTTCCATCTCTCTGGTATGTGGCACTATGGCCCTCGTAGGGGGTGCTCAAGATTGAAGCAGAGGCTTCATGCAGGCCAGACTGTCTACCAAGTAAGCTACATCCTGAGTCCTGATGTGGCACATTTTCAACTACATAATAAGGAAGCTGGAGAGATGGCTCCTCTGTAATTCCATTGGCTGCTTTTGCAGAGGACCTGAATTTGGTTCCCAGCACCCACATGGTTCTCCAGTTCCAGGGGATCTGACTCCCTCTTCTGACCTCCATGGGTATTTACATACATTCAGGCAATGCACCCATACATATAAAGTTCAAAAACTCAGAAAAATATTTAAAATTACACTTACATAATAGACATCTGAGATAAAGATAACTAATGTAGAAACTGGATTTTCTTCCTTCTTTACATCATCCCACAGAATTGTCATATTTTCTTATATATTTTTAAAAATTTTATTGTGTATTTCATACAGACCAGCTCAATCCGTCTTCATCCCCCTTGTTCCCCCTCCCCACTGGCACACTCCCACAGCACACCCTCCTCTGGAATTCGTACACTCTGACATTTGTGCCAAGCCACATTACGTCAAGTCAGTGTCCCCAGACATTCATCAGTGCAAGTTCATTCACTGATGTCTAGTCAGTCCATCCAGAGTCCCTAGCTTTAAGAAGATCAGCTCGGGACTGGAGAGATGGCCTAGCGGTTAGGAGCGCGGACGCTCTTGCAGAGGACCCGGGTTCGATCCCCAGCACCCACATGGCGGCTAAGAACCGTCTGTAACTCCAATTCCAGGAGAACTCCAGTTCCAGGGGAAACCAAGACCCTCTTCTGACCTCCGCGCATTGCAACGACACGGGTGCACAGACCTGCAGCAGACGTACATTCATACACAAACAAAGATAATAATAAAAAAAAAAAAAAAAAAGAAGATCAGCTCTTCCTCACCTGGCAGTAGTCAGCTGTGAGTATTTCTTTTGTTAACATTTGGACCTGTTGCCCATTTCCACAGATCAGTGTTGGGTTTTGTCTAAGTTTGCACAGGTCTTGTGCATGCTGACACTGCTGCTGTGGGATATATGAACAGGATCCTTGGAGCTTGAAAACTTTATTTCCATATGGTCACGCACCTCCTCCCTGGCTCTTACAATCTTTCTATCCCTTCTTCCACAACGGTCCCTGAGCTCTGGGTGAGTGAAGCTTAATATAGGAGTCCTGTATTGGAGACTCCTAATCTCCACACTGGCCATTTGTGCCCTTTTGTGTTTCTGGACCTCTGTTGCATGAAGGAGCTTCATTGGTCCTCTTTTTGTATACTAGTGTATCGGCTGCATAAGTGCTTAAGTGCACCTATGTCGTGCAATTCCCACAGAGGTAAGAAAAGAGTATCAGATCCCCTGGAATTGGAGTTACAGATGGCTGTCGGCAGCCATGTGGTTTCTGGGAATCCAGGTTTTCTGCAAGAATATCAAGTGCCCTTAACTGTTGAGCCATGTATCCAGCTCCTGTCCTCAACTTTTCATACATAGCCCAGGTTGGCCTAAAGATGGTACTTAGCTCAGGCTTGCTTCAAACTTGTAATCCTGCTGCTTCAGGCTCCCCAGCACTGGAATTACAGGCCTACACATCATACTTGGCCATTCCTGCCTTTTCTTTTGCACGTCTCTTCTCAGTGACTGTTGTATTCGGTCAGTTCCTCTTTCCTATCTACCTCTCCTCCCCCAAATATTCAGTAAGCTTGTCATAATGAAAATACATTCCAAGAGGCTAGAGAGATGACCTAGCAGTTAAGAGCACTGACTTCTCTTGGAGAGGACTTTGGTTTGATTCCCAGCACCCACATGGTGGCTAACAACCCTCTTCTGACCTCTGCTAGCATTGAATGACATGGGTTCATTATACACCTGCAGGCAATCAATACATACAGATAAAATAAAAATAATAAATGGGCTGGAGAGATGGCCTAGCGGTTAAGAGCGCCGACCGCTCTTGCAGAGGACCCGGGTTCGATCCCCAGCACCCACATGGCGGCTGAGAGCCGTCTGAAACTCCAATTCCAGGAGAACTCCAGTTCCAGGGGAATCCAACACCCTCTTCTGACCTCCGCAGCATTGCACGACACGGGTGCACAAACTTGCACGCAGACAGTACATTCACACATACAGAAATAAATAAAATTAATAATAAAAAAAACTTTAAAAAATAATAAATAAAATTTACAAAAAACTATTTTTTGAATGGTGTGCAATAGAAATAGTGGCTCAAGGTTAAAACCAATGTTGTAAATAGTATTAATGTGTGCTATAAGGTCTTTAAGTACATTCCTTGTGGCACCCAATGAATAAAGTGTGAAATAAGCTCATTTTGTCAAATACCAGCCTCTTCAATCACAAAACACATGCTCCTTTTACTACACCAAAGGTCTTTGTTCATATTACAATTGACTTTTGTATTAACTCAGTTTCACAGTGGTAAAGGAAGGTGAGGGAGGTTACAGATCCAAATATTTTGACATGGTAGGCCAAGATGTATTACCTCTAACAAATTCAGTAACTCTCTGAGCATTAATTAAGAACACTAGCCATGCTGCCAGTATGTGAAAAAGAGCACATGAAACTGGAAGAGAAAACTGGGGTTGAGGGATTAGAGGGAAGAGAGTGGGCATGGGTTTAATCAAAGCATTATGCATATTCTTGAAATTCTCCAAGGAAATTTTTTTTAAATCCTCTTTCTCAGCCATATTCCTGGTCATCTAACATAATACTAACAGAATACATCTAAAACAGTAATTCTTTTTTTTAACAAATCAAATAAAATAATATCAGCAGTAACTGACCAATTGGAATTGGAATATTATATTCTATATAAAATTTCACATGGGAAATTGCAGAATCAGATAATGGAGAGCATAACATTGACATGGATTGCTTTAATATCACTAGTGGGTACATTGTTAAAGCAGAGACATTCCAAAGGGGTTAATTAAAAAAAATAGCAGGTGTTTTAGGTACAACATCATGGCCATTTACTCCTTAAAATCCTGTTGTTTTCTTAAGGCACAGGGAAAAATATATAACCCTTAACTTTTAAAGAGACTTGAAGACATGAGATGTGGCATGGGTGATAAAATGAAATCTTCTATTCCTGCTTGTTCATTCTTCTTCATTTTCTGTGGGTAGACAAGGTTTGCAGCAGAAATGGCCCCATAGACACACAGGTAATAAGAGCTCATTCTGCAGGAGTGGCTTAGATTAACTTGCAAATCAAAGGGAATTGTTAGTGCCCTCAAAAAGAAACAGTTGCCTAGTTAGACAAAGTTTCTTGAGATTGTGTTTATACAACTAAATAGGAGTAGGCCAATGTATTTTACAAAGAAAGAACTGTAATGCTTGGAAAAAAAAAATAAGCTATGTTGCCAAGTCAAGGAAACAGGTTTTCAAGAATAAGATAACAGTATTCAGGTGAGTTTTTCTTGCAGAAAAATACATATCGTCCTTTGATATTCATTTTTTCTTAGCCAGAATTTTTGTGCTTTCCAGTATTTTCTGGATTTTTTTAACTTAAAAGTAATTTTTTAATGTTAAATAGCTTTACTGTGAAGCATTTCATGCACCATACAATTTTCTGACTTGAATTAAACAAGTCAGTACTTGCATATTTACAGTTGTTAGTCATCCTGCAAACCCATGCTAGAACATTTCACTGTACCAGAGGGAAACCCATCATATACAGGATGACTTGTTGAAGATGCTGTCAGGGCTAAGAAATGATTACCCATCAAAAAGTTGCCAACTATGTTTCTTCTAAGAGTTTTGTAATTTCATTGTTTGTAACATACTGTTTAGTATTTGTTTCCTATTTTCATCTGATCCTAGTCAAATAAAAAAAAAAAACTAGTTTTCCCTAAGAGTTGATTATTTTGCATCATCCAAACAAACGGAATCTCACCACTGGGACTGTGAGGACTCGGTTCCTCCTCATGTCTGGTGGATCTGGAGAAGTACTGTTCTAATTTCTTTCAAAGAGAAAGGACACTGGGATAGCAATTCTATTCTCCTTTCTTATCTACATTACTCCAACATCACTATCATCATCATCATCATCATCATCATCAACCTCATGATTATTATTCCTATATAATGTAGTGATCACCTGACTTGGGCTGCACCTGAAAACACTGAAAATAGGTCTAATTCCTAAACAAGGTTGATAATTATATATTTAAATAATATTTTTATTGATTCTCTGAGAATATCATGCAATGTGTTTTGATCATATTCAGAACCTCCTCCGCCATCAACTCTCAGATCCAGACCCACCTCCCTGCCCTCGCACACTTCATATCCTCTAGTATTACTTTTAAAATATTTTATCAGGTCTAATTTGTGTTCCCCAAATGAACTTGGGTGTGGAGCTTGGTTACCCTGGTTACCCACATGTTTCACTGATAAAAGAGAAACTTGACTCTCCCTCTCCCAACAGCTGTCATTTGCTAATAATCCCTCACAGGGGACTGAGGCTTTTTGCTCCCTCCCTCATCCATACTGGGATTTAGTCTGGCTTGGATTGTACAGACTGTGAATACTGTCACAAACATTGTGGGTTCATATGCACAGCTGGCCTGCTGTGTCCAGAAAACAATTTCATTGTATTGTATAATGCTACATTAACCATTAACTAATAACTGTATTAATCCAGCTAATGTATAACTCTATATAGTCCATTTATCTTCTTGATGATGAAAATAACCTACTGCTTCTGCAGTTGTACAACCTGGCTTTATTTGAGTAACTTTGAAGTGAGAGTGGGATGTGTACTACTTCTGCTGTGATTTAGTCTGAGTGGCCAAATGTCTCCTATGAGGGGAAAAAAATGGAGAATTAAAAGAAGAAAGAATGCTAAGGAAAAGGAATGAATTAATGAGTTATATAATGAGGAGAAACCAATACTATAGTAATGATTCTAAAATGAGTCAGAACAAGAGATAGCACCTCTTAGTTCAATGACCCCACATTTGTGAAAGGTGGAATTAAGCAGTCATGTCCAGTCCCTGGCCTGTGTTCCAGGATGGCTAGGAATGTGGCCCTACACATTTGTAGATGATGACATTATATTGCTATGTCAAAAGGATGGGGAGCTCCAAACTGAAGTTTGCCCACACAAGTGTTATGGTTTGGAATGGATTCATATGTAATTAGAATGCAGTAACAGAATACTTTAAACTGAGAAATTTTTGAACAATAGAAAATAATACCGGATAGTTCTGGAAGCTGGGTAGTCTGAGGTTTAAAGAATAAGTAAATTTGAAGTCAAGATTTGTTCACAGATAGTGTCTTCAGGTTGAATTTCCACATGGCACAGGAACAAATAATCTCTCTCAATTCTTTTTTATTAAGGGTATTAAGTTTTAAAGTTTCCACATTAGTCAGGAGAACTTAGAAACTGTTACTAAACAGCACTGACTCCTCACTAGGACCTATAAGCTAACAGCAGGTTAAAAGCTTGGCATCTCTCCTTTACTTTTCATCTGTTTCCTTTGTCTTAGAACTTTGGATCAGAATCTACATTAGTCAAGATAGTCACACAAAAATGTTTTTCCAGGGGCTGGAGAAATGGCTCACTGGTTAAGAACAATGATTATTCTTGCAGAGGATCCAGGTTTGGTTCCCAGCACCTACATGGTGACTAGCAACCATCCATAAGTCTTCTTTTGGGGGATCTGACACCTTCTTCTGTAATCCTTGGGTACTGCGCATGCCTGGTGCATTTGTATACATGCAGGCAAAATACTTGTACAAATAAACTAAAAAAAAAAAAAATTGAAGAAGTGTCTCCAAACTCCCTTTATGTATAAGGGCACAAAGGGAAGAATAGCAGGGGCATCTCCCTGTGTCCTGCTCTGCACCACTGGAAAGTCATCTGAAGTTCTCTAGTCATTGTCCTAACCCTGCAGTCACCTAGAATTTCATGAACAGCAGAGCCTCACAGACAGGTCACCCCATGATGTGAGCATGCCCAGCAGGAAACAGAGCTGCATCCTCAGGCAACAAAGTCAAATTCAGATCACCTTGCTGACCCATACTGACGCAACAGCCAACCGCTTCATTATGGATATTGCTTATTCCTGGGGTAGGGGACAGGAACTAAGCTGTTTCTTGTGCACAAGCATTCTATGCCATCATTCTAGCCCATATGCGTAAATTTATAAGAAATACAGTATTTGCATTCTACACATAAAAAGTTCTCTTCCCCAACCATAATAGATAGAAAATACAGCACAAAAAATGGCAACAAAAGCAAATCCCAGGGAAGTGTCAGTGCCAATATCTTGTGGAAAGGAACTTAATCTCAGTAACAAGAGCAGAGTTATTTATACTAAAGTATAAAACACAAAAGTAAAATCATGGGGCTGGAGAAATGGCTCATTGTTAAGAGTACTGAATGCTCTTGCAGGTAACTCAGGTTTGGTTCCCAGCACCCACATAGTGACTAATAATATTTAACTATGGTTCCAGTAGATCCAATGCCCTCTTCTGGCCTCTTCAGGTACTGCATGTACAGGCACACCTACATACATGAAGGCAGAACACTCACACACTTAAAATAAATAAAAAAAGTTTTAAATGAAATTACAGTTAAATAATACAGTGTGTCCACTCAGCTGGATTCTATGGCTATCAAAGTGTCTAATGTTTCTCAATGTCTTGTTTCATTTCAGAACAGAAGGGAGCCATTTTGCTTTTCATTCAAATATGCCCCTTCTTATTCTGACAAGTAAATGAGAAGAAATTTGTTAGCCTGGAATATGCTGGAGTATAATGTATTTATGTAAAAATAATAACACAAAAAATCTGCCAGGTAATGATATTTTCTCTTCATCTGACTTAGAAATTACCACAAAGTTGGCTGTGAAAGCATAGATATGCATCCCATCAAGAGGTAATAGTTGGACTAGGAGTATCTTGATATTATACAGCCATTGTCCTTCACAGATTAAAAGCCAATATTTCAGAAGTACTGGTAATGGCAGCAGAAAGAATTGCCCTAGATGTGACCTTATGTTTGAATGTTGGGCTACAGAATGCTTATATCAATGTTGCCTGCACAGAATGGTCATGAATATAAATAGAAATAATTCAACTCCACTGACAGCATTATTATCTTCAATGCCACTTTATACTCCTTACATATTAGAGTAGAGATTTGTTTGAAGAGAAAGTAACTCAAGCCAACCCCAGTTTATAACTACAGCCCCTTGAGCTTGTGTAACCATATGTGGTCCACGCAGTGTTGTTGTCCCAAGGTGCCTTCTGGATGACTGGTTTTGTGCAAAGTTAAACAGCCCAATTTCCCTGGAAAAGATGTACTACTTAAACCAACGGCTCTTAGACATTGTAGAGTGGAAGCACAAGCCATGTACAGCATGCTGATTAAAAAAATGTAGTCAGCTTTGCACCCCTAGTAGCTGATTGGGTTCCACTTCTCTGGGCAAGAATATTGTTTTTAAATTATTCTCTGTTATACTACTTTTGTACTACTTTTCCTATATCTACATTATGAATATAGACAGTGACAACTTTTTGTTTTATTTATCTTGCTTATTTATGTTAGTTGTGAATATAACATTTTTTTCAAGAGGGGAGTATGTCAAATTCAATTCTACTAATTAGTATGATAGATTTTCAATTAATTTCTTGTGTTTAAAGATTTACTTAATTTTAATTAGTGGTGTGTGTGTGTGTGTGTGGTGTTCCTGAGAATGTGTGCACAGGAATACAGATGTCCTTGGATTTAAGAAGCACTGGACTGCCTAGAACAAGAGATTTCTCACACAGGAGCCAGGAATCCAACCTGGGTCTTCTGCAAGAGTAACTAACTAGTGCACTTAACTATTGAGGCATCTCACCAACCCCTTTAATTAATTTCAATAGGTAACCAATGGTAACTTCAATTTTCATATATTCATCCATCAAATAATAGTCAAGGGGATGAAATATGTCCCAGGAAATATGCTAGGCGTTGTGTACTCATCAATCAATAGATCAAAGTTCCTGCTTTTTATAGCATTTGCACACTAACAGACAAATTGGCCTATAAACAGAACAGTGAAAATGTATGATTGTTATTTCTAAATAGTTATTTGGTAAGATTAAAAATGCAGTATCTGCCAGGCATGGTGGTGCACACCTTTAATCCTAACACTTGGGAGGCAGAGGCAGGCTGATCTCTATGAGTTCAAGGCCAGCCCGGTCTACAAAGTGAGTTCTAGGACAGCCGGAACTACAGGGACACCCAGAACTACAGGGACACCCTGTCTCAAAAAGACCAAAAAAAAAATGCAATATCTAAAATGATGTGATAGATAAAAAATAATCACAAGATTTCTCCTTGATGAGGCATTTTTAGTACAATATTTCACATTAAGAATCTGTCATGCTTGATTTTTTTTCTTGTATCTGAGAGATGGCATTTCATTCAGACCAGAAAGTTTAAAAGCTTATGGCAAGGAAAAAATTTGCTTGAAAATCAGAAAAGAATCCAGTTCAGTCATTGACTGAAGAATATTAAAGAGTTTAGGAAGATGTATAAGGAATTAAAATTTATTTTAAATGTAATAGCATGGTATTTATGGGTTGTGATGGTTAATCCTGGGTGTCAACTTGACTGGACTAAGGAACAAATAAGACAAAAAGGATGTTCGGATTGGACCACCTCAACCCGGATGGCCCACCCCAAATGTGGGCATTACCTTCTGCTGGCAGGCAGTATAAAAGGCCATGGCAGAGGGAGCTGGTCCCTTTTTCTGTGGCTTGCCTCTCTCATCTGGTGAGTTTGTCTTGCTGCTGTGATCAACCCTTCGGATCCCAGTGTGTAGTGAGACCAGCAGATCTCCTGGAATCCATTGGGCCTTCAGCACCAGATTGGGACTACTGAGACATCCAGTTTTGTGGACTGAGCAGTTCCCTGGATTCTCAGCCTCTCCAGTGCAGTGCATCTACTGTTGGGCTCCTTGAACTCTGTCAAGTGAGCAAATCAATAAATTGTATATAGCTATATATTCGTCCTGTTACTTCTGTTTCTTTAAAGAACCCTGACTAATACATAGGTGAAGAGTGAATTGAATTCCAGTATATCACTATGTTCAGTGATTCCATTTCCTAGAACAAGGAAAGTGTCAGAAGAAAATCCAAACTCTTCAGAAAAGTCAGGTCTGAGATATCTTTGAGACCTGAAGTTGACACAGAAAGAAGGCACTTAGATATATGAGTCTGGAGTTTTGAAGGAAGATCTTTAACCAAATATATAAACTAGGTTGACAAGTTTATGGATAGGATTTAAAGGCATAGTTTCATCACACCCGAAGAAAACATCAGCTAAACTAATCCACTGCTTTGGGGTTGGTACAGCTGAAGCCTAACAAAATATAGGTTCATAGGGAGAGACTTGAGGTGAGATTGCCAAGAAAGAATAAAAGGTTCTCATGTACACAGATGAGGATGTCATGGGTCTCAAGAGACTAAGAATGGAGAGAGAACACAGTAGGCATCCTTGGATTTGGCCACATGGAGATAGTGGTGTTCAGGAACCTGGATTTGGTTAGTATTGTAGTGAAGAAATAAAGGAAATAAAAGAAATAAAGGAAAGAGGAACAGCTGCATTTGATTTTATTTTCTTTTCCTTTTTATCTCATTTATTTGTTTTTATTTTCCTCTTTTTTATTTTTATTATTTTTTATTTTTTATTTATTTATTTATTTATTTTTTTGGTCTTTTCAAGACAGGGTCTCCCTATAGTCCCAGCTGTCCTGGAACTCACTCTGTAGACCAGGCTGGCCTTGAACTCACAAAGATCCACCTGCCTCTGCCTCCCGAGTGCTAGGATTAAAGGCATGTGCCACCACGCCCAGCTTTATTTTCTTTTTTTTTTTTTAATAGAGTGGATGTATGCCCCAAATTCTAGTCAGTAGCTCATGTATCAAAGCCAATTGTGTTACCCAGAATTTGCTTTCTGAAAATGTTGTCCAATAAGAGGATCTGGTATTTCTGGGGAAAAGAGCAAGCTCTAGGACTGAAATAGGAATACACAAGGAGAGGAGACGTGGGGGGCGGGTGCAAGGATCCACCTGTCTCTAGCTCCCGAATCTGGGATTGCAAACAGGAGCTATCATGTGTTGTTTGTTGGTTTATTGTTGTTTGTTTTAATGTGTGTGGGTGCTGAGGAATCAAACTCAGTTCCTCATACTTACACAAAATCACTTCGTCAAAAGCTCTGTCTTCTAAGCCCAAGAAAAATTCATGCTATGACGTCAGTCTGAAACGCCCCCACAGCCTCATATTTTGGATGCTTGTTCCTAGCTGGTAGCACTATTTTGAAAAGCAGTAGAACCTTAAGGCGATAAGGACCAGCTATGAAGTATGTCCCTGGGGGCAGGGCTGTGAAGAATATACAGGCCCTTGGATCTTCCTGGTTTGCTCAGCTTCCTGAGCTGCTGTGTTGTGAACAGCCTCTACCAGGTGCTTCTGCAGCATGAACTATGTGTGCTTACCCTCCATGATGGGGGGAAATACTTTGAAACCAAGATCTCAGACCAGCCTTTCTTCCTTTAAATTATCCTGTCAGGTGTTTGGGTCACAGTGAAGCAAAGGAACTAATAACAAATTCCAAGCCATTTTTTTTAATGTATTCCCCACTTACAGTGGTAGAACAAGCATGCTTAGAAGCTGGAGCTTGACTCCACATACCTTAAAAGGGACTCCACTCATAAACTTCTAAATAATATGGTAATCATTATTGTATGGAAGTGGGGGCAAAGGAAGAGTTTTGCAGCAAATCAACCTCACAACACTAGCTACCTCAGCTAACAAGTGTGGTCAACATCAATCATCATGTTAAGATGGTAATATATTCATATAGTATTTGATTGATGAACATCATCCTTTATCTCTGTTTTATACTTAAAATCCAAAATACCACTGTAATCATAAGGAAAACAGTACACAAAATCTATTAGGTAGGTATTCTATAAAATGGTTGACTAGTACTCCATAAACCTATGAAGGACATCAAACCTTAGAAAAGGTGGAGACACTATGAAAAATAAAGTCATTCTAAGGATTCATGACAAACAAATGTATATGATAACCTAAATAGGGCCCTGAAACTGGGAAAAAGAATATTAGGTAAGAACCAAGGAAATCTGGATAATTAGTTAATAATGATAAGAGATCAGTAATTATTGCAAAAGCACTAGACTAATGTGAGAAGTTAATAATATGGGAAAAGGACACAAGGTGTGTTAATGTCTAAACTGTTAATGAATAAATGTTTGGAAAAAAAGTCTAGCCCAGCATGGTGGTGCACTTTCTTGATTTCAGCACTGAGGAGGCAGAGGCTGTTGAATCTGATGCGAAAGAAGATTCTTTATTGAGTGGTGTCTGGGATAAGCATGCAGAAGTTCATGCACACTCAACCAGACAAAAGCCCATCATGGAACTGCAGGGTAGCAGAACCCAATCTTAGCTGAAGAAATATTGGCAGCTGATTACAGCTGGGTGAGGAAGAACTGGCCTTCTTAAATCGAGGACTCCAGATAGGCTGACTAGTGTTCAGTAGATGAACTGGCACTGAGGAATGCCCGGGAAAATTTTTGGCACAATAGGCCCTAACACAAATGACAGAATGTGTCAACTCCAGAGGTTGGGGGTGGCTGTGGGAGGGTGCCAGTGAAGAAGGGAATATAAAGCAATTAAGACTGATTGAAAGGTGATATATGAAATACACCAAATTCAAGGCACATGCCTTTAACCCCAGCACTTGGGAGGCAGAGGCAGGCAGGTCTCTGTGAATTTTAAGACCAGCCTGGTCTAAATAGCCAGTTCTAGGCCAGCTGGGGGCTACAGGAGACCCTTTCTCAAAAAGACATCTTTAAAATCTATTGGGAGATGGAGTGATGGCTCAGCACTTCAGAGTACTGGCTGCTCTCACAGAGGACCTGGGCTCGATTCCCAACACCCAAACGTTGGCTAACAGCCTTCTGTAACTCCAGCTCCAAGAGATCTGATGCTTTCTTCTCACCTCGGCAGGCATTGTATGACACAGGTGCATTTACACACATGCAGGCAATACATTCATACACATAAAATGAAAATAATAAAATATTTTTTATTTGTTTTTTTATTTCTTTATGTGTATGAATGTACTGTCTGCATGCAGGTTTGTGCACCCATGTCGTGCAATGCCGTGGAGGTCAGAAGAGGGTGTAGGATTCCTCTGGAACTGGAGTTCTCCTGGAATTGGAGTTTCAGACAGTTCTCATCTGCCATGTGGGTGCTGGGGATCGAAGACGGGTACTCTGCAAGAGCGGTTGACGCTCTTAACTGCCAGGCCATCTCTCCAGTCCCGAAAATAATAAAATATTAAGAAAAAATAAAATGTCTATTATAAAATTGCATGTCAATAAATTTCTGTGTAGTAAACAAGAAGGCAAATTGCAAAGAAGTGAAGAAAACTGGTTAGAGGCTGCAGAGTTAATAGTAACTGAAGATGCTTCACCTCTTTATATTCTACTGCATGCATTTACCTGTTTGCAGCAGCAAGAAGTTTTTGGTTTTGTGTCTATGTGTTTTTTTTAATTTCCATTCTTTTGGAAGGAAGCAAATCTTTTATTATTTGAATTAAAGACTAAGAGAAATCAGAAAAAAGATTATTCTGCAAGAACCTTAAGTAATGAATTGGTTCTATTCAAAAGATAGACCTTATTAAAACAGGTGCATCTGAATGAAATAGAAACTAATACCCAAGTTGGTAAATGAATATTTATTTAACAGACACAAACAACATGCACAGTGTCTCTTATGAGAAGAGAGGGAGGCCACAGATACTGTGTTGTTTTGGAAGAGCATTTGCACACAAAAGTGAAAGACTTGGGGCTGGAGAGATGGCCTAGTGGTTAAGAGCACCGACTGCTCTTGTAGAGGACCCAGGTTCAATCCTCAGCACCCACATGGTGGCTGAGAACCGTCTGAAATTCCAATTCCAGGAGAACTCCAGTTTCAGGGGATTCCGAGACCCTCTTCTGACCTCCAAGGCATTGCACGACACAGGTGCACAAACCTACATGCAGACAGTACATTCATACACATAAAAAAATAAAAGAAAAAAATTAAAAAAAAAAAGAAATCCTTAAAAAAAAGTGAAAGGCTTATTGCAGAACCCAGTTGAGTATAGAATTCTGGATTTCCTTAGGGATATATACTTATCTGACTTTTTGTTTGTTTGTTTGTTTTTTTTTAACCCATGAACTCTTCTGTTGTAATAGAAATTGTCTTATATTTCTTCATAGAAAGAAACAGCAAGAGTAAAGCTCTTTGGTGATGTGTCCCAGTCACTAAGACAATGAGAAAGCATTTTTCCTAAGTTTCAACTTATCAGTAAACTAAAGATATCAGGTGACAGTTGAGTTCTGGTACAGGATTATAAAGAGTGTTTCTTCCTGAAACAAATTCAGATGTACCTTGAAAAATAGAGGGATCCCACAAAGAACACCTACAAAAAGTATTACTTGGATAAAGTTACAGACATATAACCAATTATCTTCACTATTCAAGCATCATATTTGATGGACGAAATATAATTTCACATTTAAAATTTGTTCAATTTTGATGCCTTAAGGAAGGATACAATTTGGTTATGATTATAAAATTTAAATATATAAAATAATTTTAAAGCCATGGTTTGTTTAGTAAATATTCATGTTTACAGTGTGTTTAAAGTATTATAAAGACTATACAATTTATATGAAAATCATTTTTGTCTCACTTCTTTTTATTATTTAATTCTGACTCATTGACTCTTAAGAGTTCACCAATTCTATCCCTCATCTGTGGATGATAGTGCAAATTACCTAGTTGTAAGTGTTTCTTGTGCACGGCCCCTTGAGCTTTTGTCCAAAGCAGTTGGGAGTGGTGCATATTGGAAACAACAACAACAGAAAGGAATGCATCGAAGAACTGACTGAAACAGTGAACTTCTGCCCAAAACAGTCAACTTCCTCATGGAGAATATTGAGAAAGACAGAGAAAGAGATGAAAAGCATGTTTGTCAGAATGCATGAGCTCTGGTGGGGTGGGGGAATGGGGGGGAATACGGGTCTAGATTTAATAAGAAAAAATAATAAAAATTAAAAAATTTTAAAAAAAGAGTTCACCAATTCGTCTGCCGAAGCTGGCAGTCAGCCCTAAGGGTTCTAGTGTCTTCAGTACCGTGGCCGCCCTCAACGTTGCTCTGGTTCCTCTAGGCTGATCTGCGTAGCTCACGTGCCACACTCCACTCCTCTTTGCCATAAGCCGCCATCATGGTGAAGCTCGCAAAGGCCGGTAAAATTCAAACTGAGTCCAAGAAAATGGTCATCCTTCAGGAAAAAAAAGACAAGAAGGCTCCAGCAAAGAAAGTGGCGGTCACACAAGCAAAAAAGACTGCAGTTCCCACACCTGCTAAGAAGACAGCTGTCACACCAAGCAAAAAGATGGCAGCCACGCCAGCCTGGAAGGCAGTTATACCCGCCAAAGCCGTTGCAACTCCTGGTAAGAAGGGAGTCGCACAAGCAAAAGCATTGGTGACAGCACCTGGTAAAAAGCGAGCTGTCACCCCAGCCAACCCGACAAAGAATGGTGAGAAGCCTAAGAAGGAAAATGAGGAAGAAGAGGAGGAGGATGAAGATGATAATGATGAGGAAGAGGAGGAGGATGAAGATGAGGATGAGGAATTTGTGCCTGCAGTTGTGAAAGCACTGAAATCTGCAAAACAAGCACCTGCTCTTGATTTGGATGATGAGGAGTACCAGCAGGAGGAAGAGGAGGATGACAGTGAGGAAGAGGAGGAGGAGGAAGAGGATGACTATGAAAAAGAAGCTATAGAGATCACACTAGCCAAAAGAAAGAAAACTGCCGTTTCTGTGAAAGCCAAAGGTATAGCTGAGGAGGATGACCATGATGAAGATGAAGAGGATGAAGAAGAGGAAGAGGAGGATGAGGAAGAGGAAGAGGATGAAGAGGAGGAGGAGGAAGAAGAAGATCCTATTAAAGAAGCACCTGGAAAACGGAAAAACAAAAAAAGAATGGATAAACAGACAGCCTCGAGGCCAAGAAACAGAAAGTGGAAGGCCCGGCACCCACTACACCTTTCAGTCTGTTCATTGGAAGCCAAAGTCCTACCAATCCAATGCTGAATTAAAAGTTGCGATCAGTGAACTTTTTGCTAAAAATGATCTGCTGTTGTGGATGTCAGAACTGCTACAATTTGGAAATTTGGTTATGTTGACTTTGAGTCTGTCCAAGACCTAGAAAAGGCCTTGAAACTTGCTGGTTTTAAAGTGTTTGGCAATTAAACTAGGAAAACCAAAAGGAAGTGACAGTAAGAAACTTTGAGCTGCAAGAACACTTTTGGTTGTAAACTTCTCTTTCAGTGTCACTGAGGATGAATTAAAAGAAGTGCTCGAAGGTGCCATGAAGATGAGATCGGTTAGTCAGGATGGGAAGAGTAAAGGGGTTGCTTACACTGAATTAATACGGAAGCCAGTGGAGAGAAAACCTTTGAAGAAAAGCAGGGAACAGAAATCGATGGGCGATCTGTTTCACTACACTACCCTGGAGAGAAAAGTCAAAGAAAAGCAGGAGAGCCCTGAAAGAACAGCCCTTGGAGTGCTGAATCAAAACGGTTTTAAGTAACCTTTCCTACAGTGCCACAGAAGAAACTCTTCAGGAAGTGTTCTAGAAGGCAACTTTTATCAATGTGCCCCAGAACCCAAATGGCAAATCCAATGGGTATGCATTTATAGAATCTGCTTCATTTGAAGATGCTAAAGCAGCTTTAAACTCCTGTAATAAAATGGAAATTGAGGGCAGAACAATCGGACTGGAGTTGCAAGGACCCAGGGGATCCCCTAATACCAGAACTCAGCCATCCAAAAAGTTGTCAAAGGTCTCTTTGAGAATACCACTGAAGACGACACATTGAAAGAATCATTTGAGGGCTCTGTGCACTAATAGTCACTGATCGGGAAACTGGGTACTCTGAAGGGTTTGGTTGTGTAGACTTGAGGAAGATCACCAAAGCTGCCACAGACGCTGTGGAAGATGGTGAAATTGATGGAAACAAAGTTGACTTGGATTGGGCCAAAGCTAAAGGTGACGGTGGCTTTGGTGGCAGTGATGGAGGCAGAGGAGGAGCTGGAGGCCAAGGTGGAGGCAGAGGAGGGAGAGCCTTTGGAGGTGGAGGAGGCTTCAGAGGAGTAAAGGGAGGAGGAGGAGGAGGAGGAGGAGGAGGAGGAGGAGGAGGAGGAGACTTCAAACCGCAAGGAAAGAAGATGAAATTTGAATAATTTCTTCTTTTCCTGTCTTTCCTTCATCTGTTTGAAAGAAAGGACTCTGGGGTTTTACTCTGATACCTGTTCAATGCCAGAGCCTTCTGAGGACATTCCAAGACAGTATGCAGCCCTGTGACCTCTTAGAATCCATATAGACAGCATTTCAAGAGAGATGCTCTGTTGATTTTGACTGGATAGCCATGCAAACCTTTAAAGAGATGAGTGAGTAAGGTTTGAATTTATTTTGTTTTATCCTATGTACAAGCTGTTTTTCTTACAAATAGTTGTTGGGATTTTGTTTTGTTTTGTTTCTTTGTACTGGTGTTTATAAAAGAATATGTTATCATGATTTTTGCTTTAGTGACTTTGGGAGAAATTAAGATCCCTAAACTCTGAAAGAAAAAAGAATTCAACAGTAACATTTTACTTTATTCTAAGCTGTCTTTGTTCTATTACTCTTAAATGCATATTAGTTTCCATATTTAAGTCAGCTTTAAAAGCATTGCTGAATATGATGTGGCTGAATTAGGATAAATCATCTTTAAATGTCAAGTACTCTCACTGAACTAATTGATAATATATTTGCATTTATGTCATGGTGACATATTTACCTGGTTTGTTTAATATCAATTAGGGACCTTTTGCATTGATTTATGATGACACTGACATATCCACTTTTAAATTTAAGTTAATTTTCACAGTTCCTTATAGAAATAGAGTTTGGGATTATATTCTTTCACTTGTCTCCTGTTTGCTGAAAATATATAGCGTATAAATTACTTACTTCAGTTAGATGACAAACCACCACAAGAAAAATTGGCACACAATCTTGCAAAATTGACACAGAATTGAATTATGTCATGGATTGTTGGGGTCTTGACACGAAACATGTAGAATATAGACATAATGTTTTCTGCATTGATCTCATGAAAAATACAGTCCAAGATGTCTTGGTATTTTTTATAGCAATTATAAATACAAACATTTAGATTAATAACAATTTTCATGACAACAAAATATAAAGTAAAAAATGAAATAAAGCCAATTGAGTCACTGAACAACTGTTAATTCTTAGATTATGGCAACAACAGATTAATATAAAAAATATCCCTGATATTTCAAATTGAGCATAATGGAGGTTTATGATACCAAATTGGTTCAGCAGAATATTACGTAGGTATTTCTTCACTTCTTTTCTAAGTTTAGTTTAAAAAATAAATCAAGAAATTACTACATAGTGCAAAGTCTCCTACCTTTATGAATTTTTACATATAACTGCAGGAAGGAAAACTTTCCAAGAAATCTTTACTAATGAGGCTAACAACAGAGTAAAAATAGCCTCTAACGTGCATAATTGTGTATATTTTTTTCTTTCTTAAAAGACATATTCAGTGGAATATTGAGAAAACTTGGATGTAGTGGAAGTCTTCTTCCTCTTCTTGATTACAAAGCCAAGCTTAGTCAACTGTACTGTGATGTCTGTGGTGACATTTCCCATGTACAAGCATCATGCTTTAAATGAAGTGAATACATTCTTCCTACATGCCATACGAAGCTATAAGTAATGGAAATAATAGCTGAGTAAATACTATTGTGGGCACCAGGCGTGGTGGCGCACGCCTTTAATCCTAGCACTCGGGAGGCAGAGGTAGGCGGATTTTTGTGAGTTCAAGCCCAGCCTGGTCTACAGAGCGAGTTTCAGGCCAGCTGGGGCTACATGGAGACCCTATCTTGAAAAAAAAAATACTGTTGTGGTGATTAATCAGGTGCACCTCAGTTTCAATCCAAAATCATCAGAAAATATCAGAAATGGTAGTATCTTATTTCTGACACCCACTTATAACATATGCAGCTCTCAAAATAATTGCATATTGTACTTTGAAGCTTCTCACATAATCTCTTCTACTATCCATAAATAAAATTCAAGAGGGAGGAATAAAATGGACAAGATAATAAATCCTCTGTCAAAGATGAAAGAAGACAGATGTCGATTCAAATCATTCAGTGTAGATGGCAAATATAGACAGGCATAATCAATAAGTCAATTTATAGTATTTTCTTTTTTCTCCTTAAATAATATACCATCTAGAGTGACTTAGATATCATCTATTAAATAAAAAATATCAATTTGATCTATGTTGTATATTGTATAAGTTATAAATTGCCCAGGCACACTCACATGCCCTTTATTGTGTAATATTTCTAAGTTTTCCAAAGGAGGCAGGGCATCTGTTCAAATGCACACTTATACTGCTGTATACACAGAAGCCTAAATTATGCATCCGTCCAAATGAAAAATAGCGACATACATCATGATCTTTAAAATGCTTGTTCACAGAAGTCTCCTAAAAAGGTGTCAGCCTAACACTGTTACATACAGGAACTCCAATGCTTGATTTTTTCAAGTCCTTTAAAAAAAATTGTCTGACTGGGTGTGGTGGTACATCCCTTAATACCAGCAGAGTCAGGTGGAACTCGGAGAAAGAGACCACCCTGGTCCACATAGCATTCTACCCGCCATCTAGGACTACAGGGAGACCCTGTCTCAAATTTAAATAAATAAATAAATAAACAAATAAATAAATAAATATTGTAGATTTCCTTATTTCAGTGGTACCATGAAATGCTTTGTTAGAAAAGTTGATTATCCGCCAACAGAAAAATCGTTGAACAAAAAAATATTAACATTTAAAATTTGTCCCTTACTATTGAAATACTTGTCGTATTTCAATAAACTGCAGTTTTAAACCTTGAAGGCACATTTATTTTTGCAAGATATTAAAACACTTGTATTTATAAAGCTAACTAAGGAAACAAAGGAAAAATAAGGTGATTTGGTAATGCTCCTGAAAACATTTTCAAATAGGCAATAATCACCTAAATGACGGGATTGAATGCAGGCCTCAATTAAAAATAGTGTGTTACATTTGATCTGCTAAAACAATAAGAATAATCATCCTTCAAGCATGCTAAAAAGGTCACCAGTCTTGGCAAAAGAGTGTTGTTGGCAGTTTCTTTCATTGTCTCATCTTTCCTCATTAAGGCACATTATATATAATTGGGGTTGCAGGTTAAGCCATGAGGAGATTATTTTCTTACCTGTCACCTCTTAAACGTCTTCAATCAATCTTCTGTTTCTTTCAAATCACACTTTTTTTTTTTCTGTTGCAGATTCTTCTGAAGTTCAAAGTGGGCATCCTAACAGGTTGAAGCAGAAACAATGGCAGGGGTCATTCACTGGCCCAGGTCAGCGGTTCAGTCTATCAGAAGTCAGTCCCAAATCAGAGGAGGGAAATAATAACATGTACTATCCTTTTCAAAACTGGGAAAGCACCCCTCCACAATAATTCTCCTCTCTGTCTTTAGAGAAGAACTGAGGCTATTAATTTCCTGCTGTTCTACTTGAAATCAGGTCCAACAAGCAACTCAGGTATAGGGGAATTACTTTGGTATTTATGGTAGGAGTGTGGGGCAACCTTAGAAGCTCCACATTTATCTTTTTTAATTTTGCAGCAGCCTAGTACATTTTTTATGACTCATTTGCTATTGCTTTTGGCACAAGAACATGAAGGTGTGTAGTGTGTCACTAGGCTTTTTTTGGTTCATTTTGAAAAGCTGAATGAATTTCTCAAGGTACCCATTGGTTTTGAAATGGCTAGGAGCCCAAGAGTCATGGTCTGTTGTTATCTGGGTTCATTTACTGTGAAAGGCAGAGTGTGAAAAGAGGACACTCACAATCCCTGGACCACAGAATCCTTCACACACAGTTACTGAAGATCAAGGTAGAATTCATTTAATCAAGGAAGATCCACGTCGAGAATTCGGGGTTACCATGTGGTAAATAATCCTGCTTCTGAAGGTTAGACACTGGCTTCTCACTAGTGAAAAAGTAGCCTCATGTAACCAGCCACCTGAGGAGGAAACACAGAGAATGCCTTTTTAGTGAAGTCTTAAATTAGTAAGGCAATGGGTCTAAGTGATACTTTAGGTGGTTACATTCCCTGATAGGAGCGAGGTGATAGATAGGATAGTCAAGATGTTCCCTGTGACTATAACAAACTTTGATTCTAGGAGTTTTTCCACAGTGGCAAGTGCATGACACCTGAAGTCAGGCTCTTTGGAATTTTTCCTTACCTAAAATATTCCACCTTTATCTTCAGTTTTTTCTTTCATGAAATAGGCAATGCAGATTATTCCCCCTTTAAATGGTCACTGTGAGGATTCATGTTGCAGCCCCATGGAATTTCTTTCACAGGGTTTAACACTACCAAATAGTTATTTTTTTTTACTTCTCAAAAAAGTTTTGCTTGTTTGTTTTGTTTTTCTTTTGGAGTTGCCAATAATTTAGGAATTGATACACATAGAATAATTTTAATTATTTGTAAAACTTCCTGTTATCCGATGTGAACTTTTCAATTATTTGCCTCTGCATATACATTTTAAAAGCCTTTAAATTCAGCTTATATTCGGATAGTATGTAATGCATAGAATTCCATAAAGTAGATTGCATCAGCCTTTCACCCCCATGACAAATATCTGAGATCATGAAGTTGAAGGAGGAATATTTATTTTTTCTTCTTGTTTCAGGCTTTAGTCCCTAGCCAGTTGCTTTTGGGACTGTGAAATGGGCAGCATATCATGGATCATAGTGGGAGGAGGCTAATAGTGCAAAGCTACTTCCAGCAGACAGGAACGAGAGAGCTAGAGATGAGAGGGCAAGATGAGGAGAGAGAATGGAGGTCTGGGAGGGTGCCAGTATTCTCTGGGGCATGCAACATGACCTACCTTTCTCCAACAGAGCCCCACTGTCCAAGCTCTCCTCCCTCCCAATATAGCCATAGCTGAGAACCAAGCCTTTGGGGAGACAGTGCAGATCCAAACAATTGGATTGATATATACAAGAACTTATTTATTCATGTCCTTCTTTGTAAAATTTGTTCCTATTTAAAAATATTAGAATAATTATGCAGTGACTATCTATGGACTATCTATGTATAGACATTTGTATCTAATTATATACAGTTACAGAAACATGATTTTTTTCTGTACATTTCTCCATTATTTCTCACCTACATGAAAACATCTCCTGGCTTTTTTTTTTATAAATTCTCATCTGTATTGATAGAATTTAAACTCTGTAAATTACAATAGACTGACTAGACATAAGAAGTCAGTACCTTAGAACTTGTAGAATTCAGTCCATTCCTGCCTCAGTGCTTGTGTTGAGAATCCTCTTCCTTGAGTTTCTTCAGATGTCCACGTTTGTTCTTCCTGTCTTTGTAATAACATTGTAAAATGTTACCTTTAGAAAATAGATAAAGCAAGGAATCTTTCTAAGACATCTAAAAACACAACTTCATTACAGGAAAACTAAAAGTAAAACTAGTTCTTCCTAAAGCCATTTGTGGAAGAGGGGCCTTTTAGAAAATACCTGGACCCTCGTTGGGACTGTAGAGAGGAGCAGACTTCTACAGGCAAAAGGAAAGAGAAAACAGAACAAGGAATAGATCCCTTCCTATCTGTAAAGGACAGTTTTACTCTTTGTCCACAGAGAAAACATGGGCCATGTTCTTTTCTGGACTTAATGTAGTGTCTCATGGTGTGAAGGACTCTGTGGCAGTTACCAACACACTGTATTTAGGGACTATAATTCAAGCCTCTGCTGGCCACCATTAGAAGGTAAGTAGAAGGAGCCCCTCTCATTACCACCACAGGAGAAGTTAAAATCTTGAGGTTTTAAGCATTTCATTAAAAACAAATCATTTCTTTTAGATGGATTTCTATTTCAATATGGAGAGTTTATTTTAGCAAGAGAGTTTACAATTCAAAGCCTACAATAAACAATAGTGTGCTTATTTCTGGGTAATAAAGGACTATCTTTGACAGATTTCTCTTACCCAGGATGCCAAGTACAAGAGTAGATCAAATTCCTTGAGGCCTTTAGATGAGCAAGATTTAAAATATTCTCTTTATTATTTTACTTTATGTGTATTATTGCCTGCCTGTAGATAGGTGTACCCATATGAGCCAATGCCCATGGAGGTTAAAGAGGGTATCAGATCCCCTAGAACCAGAGTTACAGATGGTTGTTAGCCACCATGTGGGTGCTGAGAATCAATCCTGGGTCCTCTGCAAGAGCAGCCAGTGCTCTTAACTGCTGAGCAATCTTTCCAACCCCAACAAGAAAGATTTAAATCCCCCTGGTAAAAGCTATGCTATGGCACGGTTCTGTTGAAATAACAAGCTCTTCTCAGGCCCAGCACTGTCAAAAGTAGTGCTGAAATTAGCAAAAAAAAAAAAAAAAAAAAAAAAAACCCAAGATTTTCCTAGAGTAACTTTATCTTGAAACACAAAGCTTGTTTTCTTTGGGTTAAATCAAATGAGTATTCATGCCCCCTCTGTGTCTCCGAGTGGAGGCTGCCTCATTGGCTCTGCTTAGGTCTCTTTTCCTCTCACCTTTCCACTTGGCTTCTGAATCCTGAAATGACATTAGCGCTCTTTATGTTTGGAGATCAAATTAACTATTTAGCCAAATCACTAAAGTGGAGGATATAATGCTCAGAAGTAAGCATTTCATTTACCAAAATGCACGTTATCTAATGCAATAAATGATGATAGTGTGTCTTTAGGCCCTGGTTGTTCTGTCATTTGGGGAAATAATAAAGACTTTTCATTTTCTCCCTTAGATCATAAGTGCTGTGTTATTAGTGCCGTCTCAGCGTTAAACCAGGTTGCAAGCTGCTTATTCTTCAAAATGAAGCTTTATTTTTTTAGTTTAATTGCTTTTTCAGGAGCATTATTAACTTCCAGAAGGGGAAAAAAATTAAAGCAGCTGAATCTGTGGCTTAGGATATTTGAAGCTAAAAATCACCATTTCAAAACCTAATGCAACAATACTGTACCAATTATCAAGAATATTATTAAGGAATATCCATTGCATGATAATTATAGAAGAATGATCTTTTAAATACCAGGTGTTAAAGCCATCTGCATTTTTCTCTTAATATGCCAAGTGAAGAATTACCCTGCTTTCTCAAGAGACCAAATAATGTCCAAGCTCTCCGGACTTTTACAAAATAAATTTTCAATAAGCATTGCACCCAAATCAATCATCAAATTCTAACTTCACTCTCCTTAATGTTTCTCAATATCTTCAGCTTGTTTTCACAAGCCTCCACTCAGTGTCAGAACTGGGACATCTGCCACCACCATCACCTCTCCCCAAATGGCTTCCCCATCTGCCAAACCAATAGCAATTGCAGGATGCATTAGGCAAGGTTCTGCAGAAGAGCAGAATCAACAGAATGTGGATATGACATTATAAAGTGATTTTCTAGAAGAGTTTGCAATCTAAAGGGGCTGGGTACTCCAACAATGGACGTCTGCAGTGGGCAGGCTAAGAACAACAAACTTTCTCATTCCATAAAGCTGAATGCCTCGAGCTGTAATGTGTTGCTGGAGGCCTGGAAGATTCCTGGACAATGCCTACCCTTCAGTTCATGCTGGAACCCAGAGAAGCTGGAGTCTATTGTCGCCAAGGGATAGCAACAGCAGTAGTAGCAGCAGCAGCAACAACAACAACAACAACAACAACACAGATCCACTTAACAGCAAGAAACAAAGGCATGCAAGCAAATAGCACTGGTTTTTCCCTCAAATCCCTTTATATCTGGGCCAGCACCCTTTAGTTAATCCTTGTTGGATATGCTCTCACAGGACTTCCCAGGGGTGTGTCTTTTCATTGATTCAGATTTAAATAAATTGTGAATCAAGATCAGTTATCACAGAGGATATTCTTTCATGAACTCAGTTCTGGGCTATACTCATGGAGTTGCAACACCTGCATAAAATCCTGTTCTAAATAAAGGTGGAGCAAAATATCAGTTCCCATTATTTCATGGGATAATGTGATTGGCCATCTCTGCTTCCCATGTTTCTAATAGAAGGATAGGATGTTCTTTGATACATATCAGCTGCTTCATTTAGTCTGAGTGACTAGTTGTCACAAATCTTTTTAGTACCCCTGGAAGACCAAGCTAAGGATGGTGTGCAGGAATGATATGAATAAGCTTAAAGATGGTGTGCAAACTACAGCATTGAGAGAGAGAGAGAGAATTTAAAGATGAAGCAGGCAACCTCTTACCTTTGCCACTCTGCTACTTGTGCAGTGGACTTTTGAAAGGAGTAGTTACAGTAGCGAGGAATGAATCTTCAGTCAGTGAGTCCTGAGTTAGGTCTGAATACATAGTTCTATCTCATCAGGTCTGTTCTAGCTGGTGAGTGTTCAACCTGTCCACATGAAACACATATTGTACTCCTGATGTTCAATAGTTCTATCTTTCCAGTAGACCAGCAAGTTACTTGGTGGAAATATGGTTGTTTACATTGGATTCCTTCTTCAAACAAAGAAGCACAGTTCACCGAATACATAGTGACACATTCTCTCTCTCTCTCTCCTCCCCTCCTCTCTATATATATACTATAGCTATCTATCTAGCATTCGATCTCTCTCTCTAGTATTGGGGACATCTCCAGACACATTTGCACTCCCCTCCCTCAAGCCATTGTCCCCTTTGTTTGGTATCAAGGAGCTCACTTATAAGACGAAAGAAAAAAGCCCTGGGTAAATGTGTGTTTTTGTTGTTATTGTGATTTTTTTTGTTGTTCATTTGGGTTTTGTGTTGTGTTCTGTTGCCTTGGTTTTGTTTTTATTTTAGAAGTGAGTTTTTGTAATCTAAGCTGGTCATAAACTTACTGTGTACGTGAAGATAGCCTTAAATTTCTGGTCTTCCTACCTCTATCTCCTAAATACTAGGTTTACAGGTGTGTACTATTATGGTCAGTTGTATGTGGTACTAAAGTTTGAACCCACACATTCCTCTGTGGATGCTTTACCACCTAAGCTATAAACATCTATTTAAGATTTCCTGAAACTGCCGCAGACATCATCATCCACAGATCACTACCCTGAAAATGCAGTGGCATTGTCCTTATGATTTACCAGCTGGAAGAGAATACTCACAGACTGTATGGCATGTTTTATGGCATCATCTTTTTTTTTTTTTTTGTATGTGTATGAGTGTACTGTCTGCATGTAGGTTTGTGCACCCATGTCGTGCAATGCCGCGGAAGTCAGAAGAGGGTCTTGGATTCCCCTGTGTGGTGGTTTGAATGAGTGTCCCCCATAGGCTGTAAGTATTCAGACATTTGTCTCCAGTTGGTGGCACTGTTTTTGGAGATCTTAGAAGGTGTGGCTGTGCTGGAGGAAGTGCGTTGTTGAGGGGCAGGATTAGTGAGTTTTAACAAGCCTCATGGTCTACAGTTGCTCTCTCTGCTTCCTGTGCTCTTTGCGAGATGTGACCCTCAGCTTCCTGCTCCAGATCCAGCAGCCATGCCTCCCACCACAATGGACTCTAATTCCCTGGAACCGTCAATCGTAAGCTCAAATAAACTCTTCCTTTTATAAGTTTCTTGGTCATGGTGCTTTATCACAGCAACAGAAAAGTGACTAATACACCCTGGAACTGTAATTCTCCTGGAATTGGAGTTACAGATGGTTCTTAGCCGCCATGTGGGTGCTGGGGATCAAATCCGGGTCCTCTGCAAGAGCAGTCGGTGCTCTTAACCGCTAGGCTATCTCTCCAGCCCTATGGTATCATCTTAATGGTGGGAAGTGACAAAACATTTGAGAGTGGGAATGATAACCCTCACTAACATTCCCACAATCACTGGAGCCCACATCTCTCTGATTTGTGGTTCTACAGGCTGATATTCTCAGATGAGAATTGCTCCTACCAAATGTTTAGTCAGAATCTAGCAGAAAGCCACATGTGAGTGGGAACATTGAACTAGAAGGCCCACAGGAAAAGAAAGACTGTTTATATAGCATTCACTGTGTCATGATGAGATGGGGAGATATATTTTACAGCTTCTCCTGAAATTCTTAAGCTCAAATCCAACTACAAGCAGACACACGGTGCAACTGTAGTCGGTTGATGGTTTGGATCTTGGTGCCTTGAGCCACTTTGTTGTGACAGACTGGTATTTCATCTCAAAGGGCATCACACAAGTTAATCTGCAACCCTAGGTTTGGGGCAAGCTGGGGGTAAATTAGAAAGATGGAAGCAAGGATGTGGTAGCTCCCTCCTTTAATCCCAGCACTAGAGAGGTAGAGGGAGACAGAGCTCTGTAAGATCAAGGATACATAGTGTGTTCCTATAGCTGTGACTACAGGGAGACCCTGTCTCAAAAAGACCAAAGAAAAAAGAAAGATGGCAGAAGGGCTGGAAAAATGGCTTAAAGGTTAAGAGTGCTTGCTTGCTCTTCTTCCAGAAGACCTGAGTTTGCTTCCCAGGACCCATGGCAGGAGGCTCAGAGCCTTCTTCTGGCCTCCATGGGCACTGGCACATGTGGGACATATTTTCACACATGCATGCACATACAAATGTGTATTCACACATACACAAACACACAAAGATAAAATTTAACAAGTTAGATGACAGAAAAAAAAAAAAGGCAATTTTATGGTTTATGCATATTGAAGTACTGGAGAAAATTTTCTATCCAGCCTTCTTTTGCAAATTCCTGAGGGAAGGAGGGAGAGAAGGAGGGAGGGAAGGAGGGAGAGAGAGAGAGAGAGAGAGAGAGAGAGAGAGAGAGAGAAGAAGTTAAAAAGCCACAGGGAAATATATTAACCCCCAAACCCCCAGAAAAATACACAAAGAATTCTGAACATTAACCTGTGTGTATACCTGAAGGCTATATAACAAGGAACACACTGCCACACAAGAAACCTCCCTTCCAGTTGTTGGTCAGAATAGTCTAAGAGACTCCCAGATACTCCATAGCCCCTTGATATCTCATCTCTTCGCCCCCCCCCCCCCCCCCACACACACACACTGACCTGAAACTTTAAGGTAAGACTCTACTGCTTTGGACACAAGACTAAGAACTATTGAGCTGGAGGTGACCTAGAAGCCTTATCCCGGAAGACTAGCTGTCATAGTTCTAAAAAATACTACGCAAACTAAAATCGATCAGTGTTCAGCCAAGCTCTAAAACCTAATCACCATAATAAACAGCACAATAAACCAGTTCTTTTGGTACAGTAATGGCACTGTTATCTAGGGGTGTACAACAGCCATACTAATAGAACTTAACCATCCAGTGAGTGAACCATGAGAGGTACATTGTAAACTAAGCCAAATGCAACAGGAGGGAAGAGCCATAGACTCAAAGAAGAACTCTATTTTCATATCTCTAGACAATGAATTTCTTACCATAAATGTGAATAGGATCCTTATAGACAATGACCATACACAAACTAATCAAAGAAGATACTTTGCAATGATGGAACTTATCAGAGATATCCACTAACTGGTCCTAAGCAGAGAATATATGTCTGAGAGATGCCAGCCCTAAGTGACACGTCTACAGTGAAACCTCTATATCATAAGGCTCCTACATGTGGGAAGTGGGAGTAGAGAGAAAATATAATAATTAGATATATATATAGATCTATATACATATAGATCTAGACACACATTTCTCAACTCGCAGCACTGAAGCTTCCACAAACAACAGTGTGATGCACACAGAAAGCCATGATGGGCTAAGTTTTAGAAAATAAGAGACTATAGCATGTGTGTCCCTAAATAGGTCTCCTAGCTATGGTGGTGCAGGAACACAAGGAAACAGAGGCTTTCAGGATGTTGGAAACATTCATATGAACTCTCAGAAATCCTGACAGCATGCACAAGACCCATACCAACTCAATTAGACAAGCCAAGCATAGAACAGAGAAAATGGGTGGCAGGCCCCAACCCTAACCAAGGAACTATTGTGAAATGATTACTGTGGGCTGAGGCAGAATAGATCTTTAAGGGAGTGACAAGTGACACTAGATAGGTTGACTATATTCCAGTGGATGAACTTTCATCGAGAGACATCTGGAAAGAAATTCTTGACTGGATGGGATTTAATATGCATGAAAAAATGCCTGAAATCTGGTGGGGGGATATGGGTGGGTCAGGAGGGCTGAGGGATCTACATTATATTAAAATAAATTATATGAAATACACAAAGCAAAATGAAAATACTAAAAATGAAATAAAAACAAATTCCTCCCTGAATTGTGACTAATCAGAATCATAAGAGAGATTCTATCTATGGAAAAAGCTCAATAGGAGAAATGATTAATTATAGGGGTACAAAAATAGTCTCTTCAAAGAACTGTTGGTACCTGCCCAAGGTCATTTAAATGGGTGGAAGTACCTCCTCCTGGCTACGCTGTATGCATATTGCAAAATATGTCTCATGCCTGTTGCTAAGAATGCTTGACAGCATTCGATAGTCGGTGTGTGCATGCTTGTTATAGCTTTTTGTACATTGTAGAGCATGCAGCTAGAGTTGAATGACACTGCCCATCCCTGGCCCTACACTTGAATGTAAACTGAAACTGTGGTGCCACTTCCCACTGCAAGCTTGCAGTGAATTAGATGGATGACATGCTGGTGGAGGCTGTGGACCCCTCTTCTCCTCCTGCTTGGTCCTGCTGGTCTCACAGGTTTTATGAGTCTTCAGAGTACGCCTTTAACTGATGATTTTCAAGGAATTCTCCCTTTCTGTTCAATTTCTGACACAATTAATTGAGGGTTATTTCAACTTTACAATACTTAATATTTTATGTCATTTTTTGCTTATTTATAAAACATTTCTGTAGGCAAGAGAGGTGGCTTGGTGGTTAAAGGGCTCTTATGCTCTGCGGAGACCTGGAATTCTGTTCCCAGTAGATATGTCAGGTGGTTCCATCTCCAGGGGAGCCAAAGTCCTCCTCTTGATTTCCATGGGCCCCTGCACACATGTGGCACTCACCCACACAGGCACAAACGCCCATACACATGCATTAAAGTAAATAAAATTAATTTTAAAAACACATTTCTGAGTTTCCATTGTGCCTAACATCCATTTTCAATATTCTTACTGACCCTGGAAGGAAGTGTGGCCTCAGTTTATGGAGTTTGAGCCCTAGTGCCCAGGGGAATGAGACCACATGTCACCGTTTATAAATAGATATCCTTGGCAATTTCCACAGTGATCTGCTTTAGTGAGGATGGCATAACCTGAGTTTCCAAAGGATTTATTAAAATCCTAATGACCAGGGCTTGAGGGATAGCTCTTAGTAATTTCTTACCTCATAAGCATGAGGACTTGAGTTTATTCTCAGATTTAAAAAGCTGGACATAACGGCACACAATTTGAATCACAGATCTGTATAGGCAGAGACAGGGGGATCCTTAGGGCTCAGTAGACAGCCTGGAAAGACCAGGCCAATGAGAAACTCTGTGTCAAATTCCAAGGTGGATAATACTTAAGGAACAAAACCTGAGGTTATCCTCTGGCCTTCACATGTGTGCACAGTTAAGCATAGATGAGAGAGAGAGAGAGAGAGAGAGAGAGAGAGAGAGAGAGAGAGAGAGAGATAAACAAAGCACAGTGTCTAGACCATGGGATAGACACAGTCACTGCCAGTGATCCACAGGGATCTAGCTGAGATCCCTTCCCTCTTATAACACCTCTGCCTTTTAATGTTTTATTTGTATTCCAACTTTCATTAGCAAAACAAGATAACTGTTACTGCGCTGAATATCATGACATTTTCCTTACAGGTAAAATACTGTTATTTCCATTTTGATCTAAGGAAATGTGTGTGAGCCCAAGCTGCTGCCCACTTCTTTTGTGAATACATATTTAGTAACTCTAAAATTGGGTCAGAAAAGCAAATGGCTCCAGAACAACTCAAATCCACATGGCATAAAATGGCTTGAGAGACACACTTTTCACCCTTTCCAAGAGTGAACTAAATAACTAAATTGGATCATTGACTTCAATGTAAACAAAAGAAACCATTCAGTTCATAGAAGATAACATGGAGAAAATGTAAATGATCTTTGTTGGGAGAAAGAGTTTTTAGATCTGGCACCAAAGATCTCTTATAGAGCTAGCTGATAACCTGGACATTACTGAAATTAAAAATTGCTTCTCCCTTCCCATCATGGTGGTGCATGCTTTTAATCCTAGCACTTGGGAGGCAGAGGCAGGTAGATCTTTGTGAGTTCAAGGCCAGCCTGGTCTACAAAGTGTGTTCCAGAACAGCTAGAGATACAGGGAGACCCTGTCTCAAAAAGACCAAAAATATTACTTCTCTATGGAAGCTACAAGCAAGAGAATGGGCACACATACATAAGATAAATATTGTTACACAACTCTGATAAGGACATGTTATGCAGAATATGGAAAGAGCTCTCATAGCCCAATAAAAGAAAATGAAATAACCAATTAAAAGTTAATATAACACCTAAACAGACACTTTACCCAATAAGATATATTAATAAAAATACACACATGAAACAATACTCAATACCATAAGACAATAGAGATTGCAAATAAATTCTCAAAGAATCAATGAATTATTTTAAAAATTAAAAATGAGCATTGATCACACACACACACACACACACACACACACACACACACTGTTAGAATAGTCACAGTTAAAAACCCTGACCCTATCAGATGCTGGTGAGGATGTCAGAAAGAGGGATGCTTTCTCATTGCCAGTGTTCATGAAATTTAGAATAGAAATTTTAGAAGACAGTTTGGCAGTCTCTTACAGAACTAAACATAGTCTGACTGTACGATCAAAATCCTACAGCCTGTAGCCTTTATCCAAATAAGGTGAAAATGTATCTCCAGAAAAATCCACGCAGAATTATTCTTAGGAGTGTTATTCATAATTGTCCAATCATGAAAGCAAGCTCTGGATCCTTCATTAGGTGAATAGATAAATATGGTAAAACCAAACGAAGGGATATCATTCACTGTGCTAAAGGAAAAAAGAGACAGTCAGACATGAAAAATGAGATAGATCATTAAGTGCTTATTTCTAAGTGAAAGTAGAAAATTTAAAAATCCTCTATTATTCAAACTACATGACACCTAGAAAAGAAAGAACTATGCAGACAGGAGACATATCTGTGTTTGGGGGGCATTAAGAAAGACTGAAGAAAGGATATACAGTCAGAAGACAGATACTTTTTAGTGCCAAGGAACTATTCTTCATGATGTTATAATGGTCATATATGTCATTCCATCTTTGTACAAATTTATAGAAGATATAACACAGGAATGAACTGCAATGAAAATCATAGACATTAGGGGATAATATGTCAGTCAGAATAGTTTCACTGATTTAAAAAATACCACTCTGAAATCTTTCATTCATTTGGAGTCAACCTTAGCTGAAGAACTATTGGCACCTGATCGCTGCTCTCTCACTGGGTGAGAGAGAATTGAGATGATAGGTTGACCAGGCTCCAATGGGTGAGCTCACACTGAGGGATATTTGGGAATATAAACTTGACTGGACAGGCTTAAACATGTATGACAGAATGCATGAAATCCAGTGTGAGGGGGTTATAGGAGATGCAGAAAGAGAAGGGGTCTTTATATGATTAAGATGTACTGTAAGAAATCCACAAAAATTCAATAAAATATACTGTAAAGAAGGATAATAAAACTACAATAACACCCTTCCTACAAAAAATAAAATAAAATAAAAACAAAAATAACTGTGTGTGGGTGGGGGGGGGGTTGGCATACACGTTGAATCCAAGCACTCACTTGCCTCAGGAAGCAGAGGCAGGCAGATCTCTGTGAGTTCCAGGCCAGTCTGGTCTACATAGCAAGTTTCAGAAAAACTAAATAAATAAAAACATACCACTGTGATGTGAGAAGCTAGGACTGGAACAGTTGCATGGTGTGGAGACAAAGACAACACCGAAGCTACTTGAACTTTCTGCTCCCTTTGGTTCTCTTTAAAATAAACTATATTAAGAAAAACTGGGTGAAACCAACTGAGGTGACGGTAAAATCAACTCATTCCTTGATTATTTCTCCTTGTCATCCTATCCATAACAAACACAACAAGAAGCAGAAGTTAATAAGAATCAAAATACATACATCAGTGCAAAAGTTTCTTTGTGTGTTATTTTTGTAATTCCCATTGTAATATTCATATAACATCTCATGCATATTATGTATTGATAAAATGTCACAATTTTAGTCTATGGCTTCATCATTAAAGGTGTTTTGCAATATGCTAACTTTTAGAACTACTTTCCATAAATTATTTGTGGTTTCCCATAGTCACCTAGTGCTTCTGTGATAAAGATAAGATCCGAACTCCTGAGGATCTGTAGGAAATTCAACTCACGTCCAGAATCTGTGAAAAAAAAACTGTTAAAAGACTATGTTATATAATAAAACTTCAGCAAGGATGCTAAGTGAATTCAGCTCTCATACTCAAGTCACTGGTGGGCACACGCTAACAGTAGAAAATGATCTGGATACCTAAGCTTACTTAATACGTGCATATGCTTTTTCAAAGAGTTTAGCATTTTTCAAATTTCATAATTGTTAACATTAATTAAAGACATATTTTGAATGAAAAAGGATTTCCCTTAGATAGCACATGCTACAGTTCAGCTGTTTTTGAATACTGTACAGAAGTTTTATAATGTCTGCTTTCTGGAATGTCATATTGTTTCCCAAATTGCTGGTCTGATGCCAGCTGGTGTGACTTGCTGCTGTTTGTTTCCTATGCCTAGAGAAAATGTCAGATTCTCTATAAATTAAGCAATTCAATTATATAACTTCCTCCTTCACCTCTATATCAATTTTCCACGCTAATATATAGAATAGCATAAGAAAACAAGAGAAGTCACTTAGTTTTGGTCCCCACTAATATTTTCACCTTTATATGCCAACTCGCCTGCTCCTTCAAAGGATTTTATGTTTGTACATACATAGACATACATATTTTTCCAGAAAGGTACTCAGTAATATATTTAATGGTTGTGATTCCTACACTCAGAAAGCCAACAGCACCGAGGTCAGTTCTATCAAGTCACAGTGGAACAGAACAGATCAGAAAGATCAGAAAGTTGACAAAATGTGCCCACAAGACCATTTGCAATAAACCCTAATGACTAAAGTCAATCACAAATCCCCTGCTGAAACACATTTAAGTATTAAGTTATAGACTCTCTATGCCCAGTGTCTAGCTCTATTGTATGTAGAGCAAACATAGACATACATTTTATACATACATTGCATAGAAGGATATATGAAAAAGCTCCACATCAACAATAATTTTCAATGGAGAAAAAGAATCATTACCATTTATTAAATTCCTATGTTTCAACCACAAGTAGATCAGAAGGTACCAATCAGCTATTAAGGAACAGACTTTCCTTCAAGGCATTGTAAAATCTTTGAATATGATATAGAGAACTACAAGAGATACTGCAGAACCCTTGTCAGTAGCAACTGTAATTTCAAGATCCTTGGGACAAAGAGGAAACAACAAAAGAAGAAATCAGGAGACAATCATATTAGGTCTTGTTACTCAAATGTATTTCACAGACTAACAATGTTACCTTTACCTGGAAGCTAAACACAACACAAGGAAATCTCATGCCCAGCTCTAGACCTGCAGAGTTAAAACTCTATTTTCATAAGATCCCCAGGTGCATGGGATGTTTGATAAATAGTGATGCAAAAGAGATGCTTTTGGAACCAGTAATTCTGGATCAAGGAAACATCTAGGCTCAGATGATCTTAAAGGGAGAAAGACGGAAATAAATATACCTGACCTCACTGTCCTGCATGGCAACCCTGTGTCTCTAAGTCAGAGTTGATAAGAATCCAAAAGTGTGGAGAGCTATTAATGTGGTCTGTGCTAAGCCAGAGAACTCAGGAAAATAAAGTAGCCAATGGACCTGGAGAGCAATGGGAAGACTGAGAACATGCTGGAGACTGCAGGTGCAAGCTTAGCAACTTCATCCTAAAGCCTCATTTCCCAAACATGTATTTTTTTAATTTTTAAAATATTTTATTATTTTTATAGCTTCTTTTTAAGAATACTTTATTAAATGTTTGTGCATTCATATGATAAATCTTAATCATATTTAGATCCTTTCCCCCGTTGCACCTCCCCCTGGCCCCCAACCAGATTTCATGCATTCTGTCATATATGTTAAGTCGTATCTGGTCAAGTTTTGTACACAGATGCCTTTGGTATAAGTTCATCCACTGGAGTCCAGTCAGCCTACCCAGAGTCTCTCCTTGAAAGATCAAATTGCCTTCACCAAGTAGTAATCAGCTTCCAATAGTTCTTTGGCTAAAGCTGAGGCTTCCTGCCAATTTCCCCAGTTGTATGTTGGGTTTTTGTCTGATGGAGTCAGCATGGCATTGTGCATGCTGTCACTATTGCTGCAAGTTCATATGAGCAAGTTCCCTGAGGCCTGAAAGCTTCTGTGTCCTTATTAATATTTACTCTAAGTGTATGGGTATATTGCTCGCATGTATGTAAGTGCACCTATATTGGGCAATGCCTACAGAGGTCAGAAGATGGCATTGTCTCCCCTAGAACTGGAGTTACAGATGTTTGTTAGCTGCCATATAGGTGCTGGGAAAAGAACCTGGATCCTCTGCAAGAGCAGCTAGTGTTCTTAACCACTGAGTTGCCTCTCCAGGCCCCCAAACATATGTTTTGAAAAGTTTATTTTGTATAATTGGTCCACAGCATTGGCACCCTCAGCATTGGAACTGTAACACAAAGTCCAGAAGTCATGTTCATGTTCAGGGCTGCTTTGATTGTTCAGATCTTTTGTGACTTCCCGTTAATTTTATTATTTTTCTATTTCTGTAAAGAATATTATTCACGTTTTGATGATGGATCGACTCCACAGCTAACTCTGAGAATTATAGGAATTTTTCAACATTAATTCTGACCAATCTTAAACATTGAATGTCTTTCCAATTTGCCTATGTCATCTTCAATTTCTTTCATCAATGTTCTATAATTTTGCGTGTAGAGACCGTTTGTGATTATGGTTTTAGTTCTACATATTACTGTTACTATAGAGATATTATTTCCTTGACTTATCTTTTCAGCAGTTATTTAGTGATAGATGCAGACATTTGTGTCCTCCATTAAATTTACTCATCAGTGCTAAGTATTCTTTTTGGGTGGTCTTTAGGCTTTTTTCCCCCTTTATAAATAGTCCTGTGACATGCAAACAGGGCTAATTTAAGTTCTTTTCTAATTTGGAAGCCCTTGTACCTTTCTCTTGCTAACAGTTCTATTACTGTGTTGAATAACAAGGGCAACAGTGAGTATCTTTATCTTATTACAGATCTTAGAGGAAAGATGCTTAGCCTTTTGCTATTCAGTATATATTATACTAGCTATGTAAATTTTCCATATATATTCCTTTTTCTATGTATAAAATCCAGTTTGATCAAAGATTTTTTTCAATCACAAAATATTGTGTAATTTTAAATGCTTTTTGATGCATTTATTTAAATGATTGTATGGGGTTGATTCTTCATCATGATAATGTGAACTATTTAATGAGATACAGAATAAATTAATTTTTTTATCCATGAAATTTGTAAACTACTTATCTGGCAGGGACTAACATTCAAAATATATAAGGAACTCAATAGCAAAGAAATAATCCAACTTTTTTTTTAATTTTATTTATTTCTGTATAATCCAATTTTAATTGATCTTCCACAGACTGTACCTAAAAGAAGACATATAATGGGTAACAAGTATGTTAGCCATACTAAGAATGGGGGCTGTAGAGATGGCTCTGTGGTTAAGAACATTTGGTGCTCTTGCAGAAGAACTGTGTTCAATTCCCAGAATTGAAATGCAGCTGACCACAAGATATAACTCTAGCTCTAGGAGATCTGACATCATATTCTATTCTCTGTGGGCACCAGACATGCATGTGGTCCACAGACATACATGTAGTCAAAATACTCATACACATAAAAGTACATAAATCTCTTAAAAATGTAAATTCTTCAAGAACTGAAACTTGAACATATCCCATAGCTATCACATTACTGAGTGGGATACACAAAGAAGAAAATGAATTATATAAAAAATGTCTCTACTCACATGTTTATTGAATCAGTATTCACAATAGCTTGGTACCCTACAATGGATGAATAAACATACTATTTGGCCTTCAAAATATGAGATTCTGCCATACACACTAACATGAATGTATGTTACATTAATTGAAATAAACAAGTTTATAAATGGTCAAATATTATATGTTCCAACTCATTTGTAGAAACTATGTTAATATCACAGTGGAAAAGAGTAGAATTATGCCTACTAGAGCAACAAAGTGTAGAAAGAAGCTGGATAAGAGGCACTGAGATACTAGATAGGAGGAATTCATTCTGGACTGGCATATGAATAAAGTAACAGTATCCTACAACAATAATTGTTATTTTTCAAAATCCGTAAAAGAGATAAAATAGCCCCAATGCAGAGAAATGGCAAATACTGGAGAATGCTGAATCTCTAATTACTCTTATTTGATCACTCTCTATTGTACAAATGAATCAAATTATCATACTGTATTCCATATATATATATATATATATATAATTATCAGTTGAAATAATAATTAATGATAAAGTTTTACACAACCTTATGAAGGTAAATTGAAAATCTGGTAATAGAGGGACATTTACCAATAATTAGGCTCAAACCTCCTAGAAACTGGGTTTCTCCAAGAATGAATTTACTAGATGAGAAGGTTTTGAAAGACAAAATATATTGAATAACTCATCTATGCTAGTAGACTAGATGACGTAGAGTTTCTCTCCAAATCTCTGTATTTCCTAATATAATAAAACTTTACTTTCATTCAAGCCACAATAGAGGAGGCCAGATACTGAGGCTAAGTATGGTTAGAGCACACATACACACCAGCTCCCCCCAACAATCATCAGTCAATGGGGGATATTTACCCACTGTGGATTTCTAAAGCTATACTCCAGTCCCTTAAATAAGGTGTTGAGATATTTGTATGTTACCTTCTCACATCTTCCTGCAAGACTTAAGTTATCATTAGGTTACTTATAAAAGCTTATGTTTAAAAAGTTGCCGTACTTCATTGGTTAGAGGATGACAAGAAGAAATTTACCTGCTCAGTTCAGATGTAGTTTTTCTCCAAGTACAGTATTGGAATTCACAGTTGTTAATCCTATACAAACAGAAAGATGATTGTGTATGTGTGCTTTCACATGCATGCATATATGTGAAATATTATTGCTTTACGAAATAAAATACATTTACTTTTTCTGGAATTTTAGGTTGAAGTTTTGGATTAAAAATTATTTTTTGTTTTATAGCTATTAGTGTTTTGCTTACATGTATAATAAGTACACCATATGCATGCATTGCTTGCAGGGGTAAGAAGAGGTTATATCCGGGGCTAGAGAGATAGCTCAGTGGTTAAGAGCACCGACTGCTCTTGCAGAGGACCTGGGTTCGATTCCCAGCACCCACATGGTGGCTAAGAACCGTCTTTAACTCCAATTCAAGGGGAATCTGATGCAGTCCTCTGACTTCTGCGGCATTGAACAACACGGGTTCACCAACCTACATGCAGACAGTACACTCATACACGTAGAAAAGATGGCCTAACAGTTAAGAGCGCCGATCGCTCTTACAGAGGACCTGGGTTCAATCCCCAGCACCCACATGGCGGCCAAGAACCATCTGAAACTCCAATTCCAGGAGAACTCCAGTTCCAGGGGAATCCGACACCCTCTTCTGACCTCCGCGCAGCATTGCATGACACGGGTGCACAGACCTACATGCAGACAGTACAGTTATATACATACAGAAATAAATAATAAAAAATTAAAAAAAGAAAGAAAATAATTAATAAATAAATAAATACTAAATTTTAAAGACGAGGGGTAATCTTCCTGAATCGGGCGGTTCTAGGACCAGTTGTTCACCCTACCAATGGGTGCTGGGAACCAAACTGGAGCCTTCCACAAGAACAGCATTTGCCCTTAATCACTGAACCATTTCTCTAGCCCCAGTAGGTTCATTTTTTGATACATTTGTTTATATTTCCTGTGGTGTGTGCTTTGTATAGTAACTTGATTTAGCTTAAGTTCTTCAATAAATATAGCCATAGTTAGAGGATAACTGGAATCTTACCTTGCATTGTCTCCATTTTTTTTTCCATCTAATAGAACAACATCACAGACTGAATACGTTATAAATCAAGTTGTTTATTATTAAGCTCATGTTCTGGTTTGAGGCCAAAAGAACCCATACCCAAGAGGCTTAATTTTTAAAATTATTGTAAAAAAAAAAAAGTTCTGCCGGGCGTGGTGGCGCGACATCTTTAATACTAGCACTCGGGAGGCAGATGCGCGGATCGTTTGTGAGTCTAGGCCATCCGGTCTACAGAGGAGTTTCCCAGGACAGCGGCTACAGGGAGACCTGTTTCAAAAAGATAAAAAGCCCCCCCCCAAAAAAATATATTATGTTATGATTCTGCTCGAAGTTTGTAAATGCCACTCATGTGAGACACCAGTGGAGGCCAGAAAAGGACACCAGATCCCACGGACTGGGATTTCGGGTGGTTTGTTAGCTGCTCATGTGGTTCTGGGAACTGACTTGGAGTCCCTGCAAGCAGTCCTGTGCTCCTAACTAGCTGAGCACGTCTGTAGCCAGTGTAGTTCAACCCCCCGGCCAGCCACGGGAATCTAGAGGTTCCCTATGAACAAAAAGGGCGGGTGTAAGCACAGAGTGGACACAACACAAGACCAGAGTGGAGTGTGAGGCAGGCAGAAGGCGACTAGTCTGCTGGGGACCTTTACTTGGGGACTAGGGTTGGGTTTATGTTACTGTTCCGCATTCAACTCTCTCTCTTAGTGCAGTCACTGTCACTTGTGATTGGCCCAGGTCTAAGATAATCAGCTGTTGTATGGTTCCTGCTATGGGCAGGTTAGTGTGATGAGGGACAAGCTCTGCCGCAGGTATGCACTTGGTAATATCTCAGCTATACTAGATCTGACTAACACTTCTCCCTTGTCTAAATTAAATTAAATTTTGACATTCAACTGGTCAGATGGCCTGTGTAATACCACAGATGTGTTACCAAATAACCACTAAACCAATAAAGCAAATACGGGTCTCCTTGAGTTCAAGCAAGACTCCACCATCAGCACCAGTACGACCACACTGCCTGGAAATACTGTGCAGCAAGAGCAGCCATATGCCTGTATATCCCAAAATCTAATTGGCTATTGCTCTCTCCTTGAGGAATAACCCATTCTGGATGCCACAAGCTTACATCCTCTCAGTTAGGAGCATCTCATAAGCCACAGTAAGACCCGGCATATTTAACAGGAAAAAAATAAGATTCGGGATCAACATATCATCTAAACATATGTGTCTATACAAAGTAACCTACCATAACTATAATGCGAGTTGTTTAAATACCTATAATCTAAGTGCTATTGCTTCATTAGTAGGATCGAAAGGTTATTCCTGGACAAATTTGTCAGCCCATGAAAGGAAACAGCCAGAATTGACAGAGTCCAAGAAACAACGCCTCCAGAGAGAGTGGACTGGTCTGCTTCTCATCACCTGTGCCCATTTTCTAAGCCCAGGGAATAATCTGCGGAAGAGGGAGGGGCATGGTAGAATGTAAGGGCTTGGATTGGGGTAATGGTGAAACACAGCAATGTTCTGGACCACTCATTTGATAACCTGAACCCCCTGCTGGAAGGTGGGGCTGTGGGGGTTTGGGCACAACAGCCGCAAATTGGTTTTACATGAAGAGCTTGTGCTCAATGATTATCACTTATAGCTAAAAAATGGAAAAAAAACAGAAATATGCAGGACAGTTATGGCAGAATGCATGATCTCGGTTGGGGGGGGTGGGGGGGGAGGGAAAGGGAAATATACCTGAACTGAATTGGAAAATGATGTATGAAATGCACAAAGCATCAATTAAAAAAATGTTAAATAAAAAAAATTAAAAATAAATTAAATTAAATTTTAATGAGAAAAAATTTCTCCCGTTCCTCACCAACATTTCCAGTAAAATTAAATACTACGATATTTCTTTCTTATACAATTGAGATTCAAAAAATTGGCTCATTAAAGGGAAGATAAAACTTAACCACATTCCTATATTGGGGCTCGCCATACTCCTGTGTCAGGGATAAATTCAGGTTAAATGGTACCTCACTATCAGTGACACTCCCTCTTATGGTTAGTGCAGAATTAACAGACTATAGATAAGAGCTTATTTTATACTGACAGAGATATTAAAGTGATCCAAGTTTCTAAGTTTAGCAAATGGAAATTTTAGCTTCTTCTATTATATTCAAATTTTTTTTCAGATGACATTGTTTTAGAAGACGGTTGAAGAACATTAGTAATGATTACACAGTTCCACTGATTATTTCCTCCTATTCTCCACATTCCTATTCTGATGAGTTTCCAGCATGCAGGGCTGGCAATATGAATGAAAATGCTTACTCACTCAGACAGTGTGAATGGTTATGATTGGCTTTTAGAGAGTGCTAGTGTTACTGTAAATGCAGCATCCATCACCATTGCTTCTTGCTTTTTAAAATGTTATTTTTATTCTATGAGTATGAGTGTATTGCCTGCATGGGTGTAAGTGCATTGATATCTTGCAATGGCCATGGAGGTCAGAAGATTGTGTCTGATCCCCTCCAGCTGGAGTTAGAGATGGTTGTTAGCTGCCATGTGGGTGCTGGGCCTCAATCCCAGGTCCTTCGCAAGAGTAGCCAGTGCTCTTAACCGCTGAGCCATCTCTCCAGGTACAATATTGTTTCTTGTTTTCTAATAAATTTGAATAATCAAAAATTGCTGACTGTGCCAGGCATGGTGGTGCACGCCTTTAATCCTAGCACACGGGAGGCAGAGGCAGGTTGATCTCTGTGAGTTCAATGCCAGCCTGGTCTACAGAACGAGTTCCAGGACAGCTGGGGCTACAAGGAAACCCTGTTTCAAAAAGACTAAATAAATAAATAAATAAATAAATAAATAAATAAATAAATATTGCTGACTGTAAACTGCCTCGTGTTCAACAGGCAAGGTTAGAAAACAATCCATGGGCTCTGTAACCCAGAAATATATTATCTTCTGAACACTGAAGATGGAGAATAAAGATCGAGGTGGGAGAGGAAATAAATGTCCATTTCCCACTAAACACAGCAGCAAAGGCAAGATTGTGAGCACGTAGTTTTCGGGATTTCTGGTCTGCATTTATTCGCAGTGTGACTTTCACAATGAAACTTTTAATACCCCTCTTGCTTATATCTAAGCATCTCAAAAATCATTTTTCCTTGTGTAGAAATCAGCATTCTGGGTATTATATAAGAAACTGCCATTGTTGGACTACCCAGGTTGTGACAGGGAGGCCAGTTCAGGAAGATCAAGACAGGACACAAACTTGCTGGACCTCATTTGGGTGAACATTGCTGGGGGAGGTACCCCAATGTGGAGCACGGGGGCAGGATTGATGGTTGTTAGGGCTTGCCAAGGAGGAACCTTCAAGCATTTCCTTGGGGAAAACATGACATCTTTTGGCAAGCAAGCAAGAAAGAAAGAAAAAGAAAGAAAATCCTCCAACTCAGGTGATATGGGTATATATATATGCATATATATATGCAATACAAGTGGAGAAAAAATGGAATTTCCATGTTAAAGTATCACGGTATTTTGATACTTTTTTGGTGTCACAAGTTTCATTTATGTTATTTTGATGCTATGCATATTATAAAGTTCAACTTAAAAAAAAAGATTGAATTCAACAAGCACTTTCTGGAAAGTTTGGAATAAAATTTTAGGTACATAATTTGGGAAACCCTGGCACTTTTTTCAACAATGATGCCTAATTTAAAACTTTGAACTTTATAACAGAATATGGTTTGATTTTATGACTTAAGGTTTGGTGAGGCCTCATCTTGTAAACTTGAGAAGGGACAGGCTTCCTCCATCACCTCCATCATAACTCTTGTCAAGATGCCTCTGTCCATTCTCTCTGCTCCTCCTATTGCCATGCAACCGATAATTCCTGTAGAATATTCTTTATCCAGCAGGAAATTCTTAGGGTGGCCCTGATTTTATGGCCAAACCCGAATAAAACCAGAGGGATCATCATATATGGAAATCTCAAAATGTCACTCAAAACTTGTGAAGAGAGAGAAGAATCAACTCCAAGTGGGCAACATTCTGCCTAGAAATGTCTTGAAAATCTTAGATGAAGCTGGTGTTTAGACAATGCTTGAAGAAGTCTTTCTGCTGTGTGCCCAAAGCCTAAGAAAACTGTTAGAGACACGTATCACAGAAAATCCTCAATGCTACAAGTCTCAATTTATTCAGCACTTCTGAAAGAAGTAAATTGCGTACTGCAGAACTTTCCCGAGAATTAAAAATTAACTTAGATGTCAAAATAAAACCATAGAATTTAATTTATCATAAAAGCTGTATTCTCGAATAGAATCTAATGGACCAAAACAGATAAAGCAATTAAATGGGAAATGGTATGAATTAATCTTATTTAAAGAGGCAGTCAAGATAGAATTCATATTTTTAAAGATACAATAAGTAGGGGAAAAAAGACGCCTTCCAAGCTCAGCCGGTAGTGCCATAATTTAAAATAATAAAGCATTATAAGCACCCAATTTATTCGTTTTCTGCAGGTGCTGTTTGTTAATTTTGACATCCCTCTCAGTTTTGATTGCTGGTGACATTTTTTTTTCTCTTTAGGAATATTTTACATTTTTTTCTGTTACTTGCTGAACTTTGATGGTAATTGTGTGTGTGTGTGTGTGTGTGTGTGTGTGTGTGTGGTAACTAAAGTGGAAACGTGTTGGAACTCTGAATAAAGTNATGCCTCATGCTTGTGCTTCATTAGTAGGATCGAAAGGTTATTCCTGGACAAATTGTCCAGCCCATGAAAGGAAACAGCCAGAATTGACCAGAGTCCAAGAACAAACGCTCCCGAGAGTGTGACTGTTCTGCTTCTATTCCATTGTGCCCATTTTCTAAGCCCAGGGAATAATCTGCGGAAGAGGGGGCTGGTAGAATGTAAGGGCTTATTGGGGTAAATGGTGAAACAACAGCAATAGTCTGGACCTCATTTGATAAACTGACCCCCTGCTGGAAGGTGGGGCTGTGGGGGTTTGGGCACACGCTGCAAATTGGTTTTACATGAAGGAGCTTGTGCTCTGGATTACTCACTTATAGTAAAAAAAATGGAAAAAAAAAACAGAAAATATGCAGGACAGTTATGGCAGAATGCATGTATCTCGGTTGGGGGGGGTGGGGGGGAGGGAAAGGAAATATACCTGGAAACTGAATTGGAAAATGATGTATGAAATGCACAAAGCTCAATATAAAATAAAATGTTAAATAAAAAAAATAAAAATAAATTAAATTAAATTTTAATGGAGAAAAAATTTCTCCCTGTTCTCACCAACATTTCCAGTAAAATTAAATACTACGATATTTCTTTCTTATACAATTGAGATTCAAAAAATTGGCTCATTAAAGGGAAGACAAAACTTAACCACATTCCTATATTGGGGCTCGCCATACTCCTGTGTCAGGGATAAATTCAGGTTAAATGGTACCTCACTATCAGTGACACTCCCTCTTATGGTTAGTGCAGAATTAACAGACTATAGATAAGAGCTTATTTTATACTGACAGAGATATTAAAGTGATCCAAGTTTCTAAGTTTAGCAAATGGAAATTTTAGCTTCTTCTATTATATTCAAATTTTTTTTCAGATGACATTGTTTTAGAAGACGGTTGAAGACATTAGTAATATATACACAGTTCCACTGATTATTTCCTCCTATTCTCCACATTTATTCTGATGAGTTTCGCCATGCAGGGCTGGCAATATGAATGAAAATGCTTACTCACTCAGACAGTGTGAATGGTTATGATTGGCTTTTAGAGAGTGCTAGTGTTACTGTAAATGCGCATCCATCACCATTGCTTCTTGCTTTTTAATGTTATTTTTTATCTATGAGTATGAGTGTATTGCTGCATGTGTGTAAGTGCATTGATATCTTGCAATGGCCATGGAGGTCAGAAGATTGTGTGATCCCCTCCAGCTGGAGTTATGAGATGGTTGTTAGCTGCCATGTGGGTGCTGGGCCTCAATCCCGGTCCTTCGCAAGAGTAGCCAGTGCTCTTAAACGCTGAGCCATTCTTCCAGGTACAATATTGTTTCTTGTTTTCTAAAAATTTGAATATCAAAAATTTCTGACTTTGCCAGGCATGGTGGTGCACGCCTTAATCCTAGCAAACGGGAGGCAGAGGCGGTTGTCTCTGTGAGTTCAATGCCAGCCTGGTCTACCGAACGAGTTCCAGGACAGCTGGGGCTACAGGAAAACCCTGTTTCAAAAGACTAAATAAATAAATAAATAAATAAATAATAAATATAAATAAATAATATATTGCTGACTGTAAACTGCTCGTGTTCAACAGGCAAGGTTAGAAAACAATCCATGGGCTCTGTAACCCAGAAATATATTATCTTCTGAACACTGAAGATGGAGAATAAAGATCGAGGTGGGAGAGGAAATAAATGTCCATTTCCCACTAAACACAGCAGCAAAGGCAAGATTGTGAGCACGTAGTTTTCGGGATTTCTGGTCTGCATTTATTCGCAGTGTGACTTTCACAATGAAACTTTTAATACCCCTCTTGCTTATATCTAAGCATCTCAAAAATCATTTTTCCTTGTGTAGAAATCAGCATTCTGGGTATTATATAAGAAACTGCCATTGTTGGACTACCCAGGTTGTGACAGGGAGGCCAGTTCAGGAAGATCAAAACAGGACCACACTTACTGGACCTCATTGGTGGAACATTGGGGGAAGAGATGTACCCCAATGTGAGCACGGGGGCAGGTTGAGTGGGTTGCTGACTAAGAGGAAGCACTAAGAAAACTAGAAAAAAAAGTGGATAAGCAAAGTATATTAAGTAGGATGGTCATAGAAATTGATATAAGTATCAGGACTTCAAGATTTATAGTTAGAGTTAACCTAAATCTATATGTTCGGAGAAAACATAACATTGAAGCAGAAAGAAAGAAAAATAAAGAAAATCCTCCAACTCAGTTTATGGGTATATATATATATATATATTATATATTATATATATATATATATAACAATACAAGTGGAGAAAAAATGGAATTTCAGGTTAAAGTTCACTGTATTTTGATGCTTTTTTTGGTATGTTACTTTGATGCTATGTATTCTAAAGTTCAACTTAAAATAAAAAAAATAGAAAAAGAAGCAGGAAGAAATAAATTTGTGCTTTGTGAGATCTATGAATGGTAAAGAGAGAGTTCCCATATATTATTCTATTATCTTTCAGATGGTAATAAACACTTTGAAGTGTTCTAACCAATAAAGACCTCTGTTGTGATAGACTTTGAGTGCGTTCCTTAGCCTAAAGGAGCCTGTTGGACTATGTCCCTCACAAGAGGCAATGGAAACTCACTGGGCGACATGGACATGAAAGAAGAAAAAAGGTCCGCTAATGTCTAATGTAAGTGGTCTTTAACCTCTAATTATGCATTTTGAGTCTGGCCTGGCAGCGCAACACACGCCTTTAATCCCAGCACTCAGGAGGCAGGTGGATCTCTGTGAATTCAAGGCTAGCTGGTCTACATAGGAGTATCAAGCCAGGGAGATGCTAAAAAAGCTAAAAAAAAAAAAAAAAAAAATTATTAATTAATTAATTAATTAAGCATTTTAAATATTTATTCATCAAACCTGAAAATATTTCTTGGGGATTTTACTTGCCAGAAAGGCCTTGCCCTCTACACTGAGAGAGATAAGGAGTTACACCAGTCTTTGAGCATATATCCCATTGCGAATAGTCTGTATGGTCTTAGGAACAGAAGTGCAGAAACAAATTGGAAAATATGGGAGATTCTTAGAGGCTATTTTGCAAGTAAGTATCATAAAGAGTTACTCAGCAGTATGGCATAGTATTCTATGAGTCTACTTGGGGAAGATAAATATAATCATGTAGGACATTGTCAATTGTTTTATTGCCAAGAATTGTGTAGCCAGATTGCACTTTTCTACCTCCTGAACATTCTGGAACTTTTTATGTTCAGTGTAATATCTTTGTTCCCAAGCTACAAGACTGTTATTCTCCCTCTAGGTTTTATTCCCAACACTGTATATGGGCCTATGTATCTTTCTCCATAGGATTCAAATAAAGAGAAAATGGGACCTAGTTATGTTTAATCTAGGACAAGTATATATATATATTCTAATTATATATATGTATATATAATAATGTCTATGTGTATGTATTATTATCTATTATCAACATATATTTCATATATATAATCCTGTTCATTTTTTCAACAGGGAAAATATATATGTCTATGTGTATGTATATATTATATTGTATATATATATATATACACACACATATTTCATAATATATAATCATGTTCATTTTTTCAACCAGGGAAAATTTTCATATCCTTGAAAGATGGTTGACTTTATTTAAAAATTAATGTCAAGACCTTATCTAAATGTTTATATTCAAAGTATATCAACCAAGAAAATTATAGTAGTAAACAACACAAGGTTGTTTGAGGAAAGATCTATACGAGTTGTAAAATTGTAATGGCTTCTTATTCCAAAATTATGCGCACTTTGTCTGAATAAAGCATTTATAGGAGTTTAAAACATCTATTATTGAGATAATTTCACAGGACATTCTATGATTTAACAGAAAAAAAAGCTGAATTTGATGGCAAAGATCTTTCATCCCAGGTACAGAAGAGACTGAGGCAAGAGAATGACAGGTTCAATTCTGTCTGCAGAGTAAAGCCTGAGTTCAAGTCCAGCCTGGTCTGCTTAGCCCAGCCCTCTGTCAAAATGAAGCAGAAGAGGGGGGCTAGGCCTTTATCTCAGTAGTACAGGACTTGTTTAGCATATATTAAGTTCTGGGTTCAGTTCTCAATACAAGTAAAACAAAATTAAGCATTTAACTACTTCAGTAGCTCTTCAGATTGGAAATAAGTATTAATACATTTATAAGTGTTGTGCACAATATTTCTAACAAAACACTATAATGAGCTACTGACTGCACAGAAGAAAAGCAGGCCAGACTAAAGAGCTGAGTAGAATACCAAAGGCCAGCACTGCTGATCTGAAACTTGATCTCTGCAAGTTTCCCTTTAATGAAGTTGAGATTTGTTTATCATTAAATGGGAAAACATAGGCCCTAAATACATCTTCTACTGTATTTGGAATGGGAGGGGAAGGAGGTGGTTATCAGCAAAGAGTGGGGAATATTTCTAGTTCCAACAGTTCATGTGTCCATCAAATTCTGACTTGAGGATATTATGAAGCAGTCATGCTTTGCCCCCTACAACAATCATAGAAGAGGGAGTGGCAGAGGCAGAGACAGATGGAAATGAGTATAGAAGCTGGTACTATGAGGTCATAGTGTTAGGAGGAAAAGATTTCAAGGAAATAAATCCCATTCTATATTTGCCAAAATGTTCATTAAGTATGTAACCATATATCCTTTACCATTTATAGTTCTAGCTAGTGTACACAGCTCATGTTTCATGGGGGGGTTGGAGAGTGGCTAACAGTACCGGTTGCTCTTGAAGAGAACCAGGTTTGGTTCCCAGCATTCACAGGGCAGCTAACAACCATCTCTAACTTTAGTTCAGGGGATCAAATGCCCTCTTCTGACCTCTTTGGGTATTGAATGACATGTGTGCACATTCAAATGATGTGTTCATTGATACACATAAAATTAAAAAATAATAATAAAATGTTTTAAATTGATGTTTCAATAGGAGGGTGACAGCATTTTATCTGTGCTCATTTAAAATGTAAGTAAATTGTTTAAATTTACTTACAAATTCCACCACAGGAATATGTTTTTAGTTTAAAACATATATACAAATACTGAGGTATATAACCATATATCCATCTTTTGTGGAAAACTGTACATACCAGGTAATGTTTCCTACATTGTGCATGGAGTATTTTAATCAGTCTTCACAATAATCTTAAAAGAGAACTCAGAGATAACTTTGTGCCTTCTACTTATGAAAAGACAGAACCCTGTTACATACAAATTTTCAAGTCTGCATAACTAATGAATGGCAAAGCTGAGATTAAAAAGCAGGACTGCTCTGAAATAGGCTTGATTTCTGAAAGGCTGCACTATCCTTTGAGAGATGCATACATTGTATGTGCTTTGTCTGAACTGTCTATATTATGTATCTTTGTAACCAGTATGGCTTGTCTGGGACAAAAATTAAATGGAGCAACAGATGTAAACCATCACTGTCCCTGATAAACTGGGACAAGCAGCCACTTTAAAAATATGTAATGGGCACATTATGGAGTAAAATCATATAATTCTTCTACCTGTAGGCATCTTCTCAAGAATCTGAACTATTACCTAATCTGCATTTATAAAATGTAGTCTTGCATCCAATTTGCAGGAATTATTCATCACAAATGGTTGATTTCCTGCCTTTCCTCAGATTTGTGTAAGTGACTCAATTATAATCAAGAAACAGCAGAGCAGGCAATGTAACTCTGCAATCACCAGTATGGATCTAGAGTTCTGATGGGATGCTGCTGATATTAAATGCAAGCTGCAAAGAGGACAGAGAGCAAATGAAGTATTTGCACTTCACCATTTTTGAAAAACTAATAGGACATGTTCTTCATTTCACAAGATCAGCTCCCTGGATTTGCTATTGTGGCATATCTAGGTATTGTGGAAATACATCAGTGTGAGAATAACAAATAAACGCTGTTATAGAAAGATACAATTACAAATGCTACAAGGCATATGAGAACTAAGGTTCATCATGTCTGGCAAGTGGCTTTTACCTTATTCTTTAATGATATCTTAGAGGAGATCTCAGAGAGCTATGGCTGCTTAGCATCAAGCTCATATTTACAACCTTCTTGGTTTATGGTGGAGGGTTCTTAGGGCTGTCACTTTTTTTCTCTGCAGACCTCAATAAAAATGAAGCATTCCTTTGTGATCTAAAAAAATGCACTGATGACTAATCCCAGGTTTATCTGTCTGGGGCAATGAAAGAACAAGCATTACTCAGTCCATGATTTCCTCTGCAGCAGACACCCACCAGTAGAAACAGACACAGCCATGTGAGGACAACCACTGGATTCACTAAACAGTGATTGGCACAGACTCTCCACAGGTATCCATAGATTTGGCAAACACGCTGACTTGCATTTGCAAATTATAGAGTCTTTAAATAGAGGAGAGGAGAAACCTCTCTTTTGCTAAATGTATCCTGTCTTGAGGAATCCCATATCAGGAATATCTATCCCTAAGTAGGGCATTTCAGAACACTGCCATCTGCCTCCTGCCGCAGTGCACCCTGAAACCACTACTAACCTCCTTGAAACCAATTTGTACTATTATGTGCTCTCTACTCTCATTCCCAAATCCATGCATTGCATTTCTGTTATTTAACATAATCTTGCTACACATGATGGAACATACCTGTAATCCCAGCACACAGGAGATTTATAGCAAAAGGGTCTGAGAAAGTATAAGACCAGGTATGTAGTGAGTTTGAGGCTGGCCTTCATTAGAGATTTGAATCTCTGTGATCTTGAGGCCAGCCTGGTCTACATAGTGAGTTCCAGGCCAGCCAGGGCTACATAGTGATTAAATAAATAAATAAATACCAACAACAATAAAGAAAGAAGAATTTCTAAAGTCTACACAATCATTTAATTTGTTTTATATTACTTTTTTCCTTAAAATAAAGTGGTTTTTTTTGGAGCCTGGCATCATGATGGATGCCATTGGTGGGAAAGCAAATGCAGGCAGAACTCTGTGAGATTAAGGCTAGCCCTGTTGCGCTTGCTAGTTCCATGCCAGCTAGGATTAAGGAGGACTGTCTCAAGATTAAAAAAAAAAAAAAAAAAAAAAAAAAGGCCTTTTGGTATTTTTGTTTCCTGGTTTTTGAGACAAACTCCCACAACGACTCTCAGCTCCAACCTTTTTTCTCTCCGGTATCCAGATTATAGGTGTGTGTCGCATTCTTGCCTCTATATTGTTTTTAATTCTCATATACTCTTAGATCTACTTTATATATTTAGTTTCTTATTTAGTGGATTTACCTAAGTGGAGCCAATTGTTCAGGGGCCCTTTCAATCAGATGAGATAAACCTGGAATTATTTAGTGCTTTAATTTCATTAAACAGTAATGAATGCCAGGTCTCAAAATGGATGAAATATTTGGAGAAAAAAGATTCCAAAACTTTATATAGGTGAGATGTTGACCAGTCACTCTATGATATCCTTTTTGTTTTGTTTTGTTTTGTTTTTGGTTGTCTTGAGACAAGGTCTCTCTGTAGTCCCAGCTGGGCCTTGGAACTCACTATGTAGATATGTAGACCAGGCTGGTTTGGACTCATAGAGATCTGCCTGCCTCTGCATCCCAAGTGGTATGTAACACCACACCCTTCTTTATATCCTTAAACAATATAAACCTCAAAATCAGAGATTTTCCCTCAAAGCTACATATGACTAGAAAACTACAACAAATAGTAACTGTTCAATAAATAATTTTCAAAATCGTTCAAATTTCATGTGTCAGTCAAAAGAGAGCATGTTGATTCTGGTATGTAGCACAGTCCAAGAATCCATCTTTTTAAACATTTGCCTCAAAGCTGAATGTATTTTTCTGGGCTCATTAGTATATTTGGACACATGACACTTAGATTACTAAAAAAACAAAAAACAAAAAAAAATGTTAACAGTCTCTGTGAAACTTTTCAAAAGGAATCCCTTCTATGGTGTGATATGGAGGCAATTTCCAACTTTGTAGTTTTACATTTGGGAGGTTTAAAAAAGATCATTGTATTAGTAACATGTTTTGTAACTATGTTTAAAAGCTTTTAGAGGATAGTGACAGAGGACAAAAGAAGATGCTTTGTAATGGATTTTTTAAAAACCGAGAACATGTGACTCCACCATTATACCAGAAAAAGAAACTAACCTTCACCTGCTAAAAGGCTCTGATTTGGGAGTTTAAAAAGAATGTCTAAAATAACCACCGGAAGAAAGACATTTTTTAAGCTAAAATAAAATTAACTCACCTGAGGAATGTATACACAGAGATCATAGATTTTAAAAGGATAGAAAATTTAATCTTTTACACTCTTTCTTGAAGCCCACCTTAGGGTATACATTTGTATCCATGTGTATATATTGCCGTGATTCAATGTCAAAAAGAAGACATTGAATAAGTGGTTTCAGTTGTTGTCAATTATTTCAACAAAAATTATCATTTGAGTATGTTTACAGTTTTATGTGAGATGGTTAGAACAAGTCATTCTCAACAGAGGTCCACTGAGGGTGTTATCCTGGGATAGTTACTTTCATTCCAACAAGTCTCCGTCATTGTTAGGACTCCCTATTTTGTCCAGGCAAGTGTGCTCAGAAGTATGTGTTATTCTATACTCGGGGGACATGGTTCTATAATGGAAGAACTAGGTGAGTCAGGGTTGCCACCAGAAAAGGATTTTTGTAGCAGTCAACTCTCAACTGTCACTTTTCCCAAGGAATCATTAAAATTGGTGTTTATTCATATTCCCATACTCCAACCCTTCCAAGACACACACACACACACACACACACACACACACACACACACACACTACACAGATTTGTAGTTATATGATCCTATATAACAAAAAGAATTTATGAATAGAAGTTATTAAAGTTATTCATCAAATGCTCTAAACTTAGGGAGAGATCACTCTGGCCCTATGATCTCTTAAAATACCAAAGAACATTCTCTGGCTTGTGGCAAAAGTAAACGACAGAAGGGGGAGACAGAGAGTCACACATAAGATTGATGTTTCTTTTATTCAAAGTATGAGTTGAGAAGTACGTGAAGACAGAAGGACTAAGGGTCCCAGTCCAGAGATCATGGGGAATTGAAATCTGTCCATAGCCTGAATGAACTAAAGTAGATTCATTCCTAAAGACAGTATTGCCTAAATGACAGAGACTGTAACTGGGGCTATGAGATTCTAAGCAGAGAAGCCGTCTCAGCCACAGTGAGGTTAGATTTCTGACTCGAAGGCTGTGAGATAACTTATATTCCAATGCTAAGAGAGCAACTGAATACTAGCATACGCCCTGTCATTGCTAATTAATTGACAAAGAGACATGAAATAGAGTGCATTCAAATCATCCAGAATGTGATCTCAGCACCGTGTCATACCCATGTTTACTGATGCCACACTTGTGTTCTCTTCTTGTAAACATTTTTTTTCCCTGCTTTAATGTATTCCTGACATTAGGTCTCAGGAAACCCCACTTTGGGAACCACTATTTTGCAAGATGCTGCTCTTCCTCATAATTCCATTCTTCACCTTTCATCGAAAAGAGTTTATCTGTGATTTAGAGATAATATGGCTAGCAGTTCTTTGGGTGGTGAGTGAGCATTGTTAGGGTGTTTGGAACCCATGATCTGTGCCTGAGAAGTGAGAGGGAAGGGCATAAAATGTCTACTTAAGTTGCTCTGAAGAGAAAGATTATTGAAAACCATTTACTTCTATCTGTGGTAACAGTGTTAACCTGCCTCCATCAGATTTCACTGAAATGCAGCAAGCAAGGCGTTTCTGTTAGTCTCGTGATATTTTTAAATCTGGAGCAAATACTGAGTCCCTATTATCAAGAACTGGAAAAAAATCAATGGCCAAATAACTGGAAATCTATTTCTCAGAAATTGCCCAAAATAAATAGTTCAAACAAGGTAGCTAGGCTCTATAACATAATAGAAATAAACTAATGATTTCCTGTGAGAGGACAGAGCTGTGTATGTTAAGTCAGGCAGCATTCTGTCCTGTACCTAAGGAACACAAAACAAATAATCCTTTAAGTCACATCAGATACTCACCTCTCAACTTTCTTTTTCATGGGACCAATTTTCAATTTTTTTTTTTTTTGTCTTTTTGAGACAGGGTCTCCCTGTAACATCAGCTGTCCTGGAACTCACTATGTAGACCATGGTGGACTTGAACTCACAGATATCTGCTTGCCTCTGCCTCCCCAGTGCTGGGATTAAAAGCATGTACCACCAAACCTGGCTGAATTTTCAGTATTTCTAACAAATTTACTGAAGTTTATTTTACTTATCCAAAAGTTTACTAATTTTAAGTGTTTTCTAAATTTATGTCAAATAGCACCTTGATGGTTTCCAGTTTTAATTGTTCCAGCAAGTCCTCTCATATGGCTTACAGACCGACCTTACTTCTATCTGCAGTCCCTAAGCAACACTAATGTGCTTTCTATTTCTATAGATTTGCCTTTTCTGAGAATTTCAAGTATTGATAAATGAAATTACAGAGCAGTGGTTTTGTACTTGGCTTTACTTGCGGGGCTTGTTTTTAATTCATAATATATCTGGTACAGTTTTTAATTCCATTTTACTTTTGATCCATATCAACAGGTGAGTTTTTAAAATATGATATTGGAAGTGTCTAACAGTTGTGCTTCCTTCATCAAAAGACATTAATTTCTAGATTATTGTATCTCAAAAGTTTTTTGCCAAAGGGACAAGAATCTGGCCCACAGTTCACACTATTATTTAAACAAGAATATCCTTTAGTGTAAGCTCATATTTAGCTTACTACAGATACAGATGATCACATGGGGGAATGTTGTAACCTGTATACAATGCATGAAAATGGTTACAATTTTCCTGGTTTTTTTCCCCGGTTCTTGGTAAAATGTGTAATTCAATTGCATAGAATAAAATTGAGTGAAAAATAAAGATATCCAATGTCACTTAGCAGTTACTCAACTAAGATATATTTTCATAGACCTTGGTCATTTGCTGCATCCTTTCCTAGTCAGAATTCTGAGTCTCAAAATTCATTCATTCATTTATTCAAAAATACATACTAGACTCTCTAGTCAATCTTAGATGCAATGATAGATGAGTCCTGCTATGAAAGGTGAGGAGAGGATTCCCAGACAGTGAGAGGCATTAACTTAGATATCAACACTGATGTGACTAAGTTCCAGGCAAAGGGAACAGTCAGAGGACCTTCTGAAGTGTGGAAGTACAGTGCACTCTTATTGAAAGAAAGCCTTTGGCGCTTCCAAACACATGCGCAGGGGAGGAAAATGAAAGATTATAATAGGAGTTTCATGAATTCTACTGTGACTTAAGGATTTTTTCTTTAGACTGATAAGGTAGGGAATATTTAAAATCAAAGGCTGTATACTATGTTATTTCAATAAGATGTTCTTCTGATAAAATAAAAACTCAAGAATTAAGATAAGAAAACATTGGTGGTTAATGCAGCTAGACAAGAGAGGGGTACAAAGACAGCACAGTTTTCTTAGGACCATATTGTTTCATATGATACTGTACTGAGTGATGCATGTTGTAACAGAGCTTTCAACACCCACATCATGCCTAACCCTATGAGTGGACTTTCAAGTAAACAGTGGATGCTGAATAATGCTCATTACATTCATCCAGTATAACACATATACCTGGGTAGTTGGGATGTATTGCATAGGGAAAAAAAATGTATCTGTGTTTGGGAAGGGAGTCTTGCAGGATGTCTCTGGAGTGTTCTGCTTGATATTTTGCTATGAATAGAAAAATGCCCTACAAGATCATTGCAGTAAAATAATAAAATATGATGAGGAACATTGATATGATTACTTTTACATTTTAGGAGGGTCACTGTTGCTTCTTCAGATAACGAATTGGGATAGGAGAGGAAGAAAGAATGAAGGGAACTTGTTTAAGGGCAAATCGCAGTGGTCAAGGTGAAAGATACTGATGGCTTAGGTGGCAGTGTGGTCTTTAAGGTAGAGTTTAGTTTATACTCAAGAAATTTGTGGAGAATGAAGGTTATCTCAAAATCACTCTGGGGGGAGACAGGTTCATGGCAGAGCCCTCCTCAGAGAGAAGACTTTGAAGTTTCGTCTTTTCCCAACTCCGCTTCCTGAACACACCGTGGTAATATCAAGTGCTATACACTGAGAAAACATAGCTTTTGACACAGACCTAAACTCCAATTGTGTCTCTACTTAAGCAACTTCAGAATTCCTGGGGATCTTAAAATATCAGTTATGGTTTTACTGAAATTCCCAATCAATATAAAATAAAAATTGTCATAACATAGATTCTAGAGTCTCATAGACAATTCCTCAACACCAATAGAATTTTACAATCATGAAAGTAGTTGTCCATCAGGTACATTTCTTTCCCCCCAGTTCTTTTCATGAACTTTTCAGCATCAATGCAATACTTAGAAAAAAATATTGAGGATTACTACGAATGTACTGATTCTACTGTGTCAAGTAAAAATAATCAATTAAAAATATCCATTCAAGCCGGACGTGGTGGCACACGCCTTTAATCCTAGCACTCAGGAGGCAGAGGCAGGTGGATCTTTGTGAGTTCAAGGCCAGCCTGGTCTACAGAGTGAGTTCCAGGACAGCTGGGGCTACAGGGAGACTCTGTCTCGAAAAAGACCAAAAAAAAAATCCATTCAAATCTTTACTAATAGATTCATAATAGATATTTTAGACAGAGGCAATGTGAAAGAAAGCTTTATGCTCTCTATGTATATTTGTCATAACAATTAGATCTAAGGATTCAGTCCACAACTCTAATTATAAATGAAAGCCACACATTAAGCAGAGACAGTGAAGTTCACACTTCCTTAATTAGGGGTTCTCAGGGATGCTAGGTTTTGCCATGCTGGCTTCATTTTCATTACTGCATGCTGACATTCTCATGTAATCTCACTCTAGGTAAGTTTTCTTCCCGGTCATGTACTTTGTGACAGGTTAGCAACAATTCCAACTTCATGCTCCATTTTCTCTGCCTCCTGAGGCAATTTGCTATCCGTGCACTTTGTTATTTCCTCATCTTCTTGGCTCCGACCTGTAAGGTGCTTCATGATGGGAACTGCACTTTGAATATCAACACTTCAATTGCTCTCCTGTCTGAACACTCTCTATGTCACATTCAGGGGAGGAGTTTAATATATAGGTCATCTTCTTGCATTAAGTAGCTGGTCAAGACTATGGACTAAGTTGTTTCAAAAATAAATCTCATTGTACCTCACAGCCTTTTGGCATTTTACCATCATGACCCTCAAGGTCCTCTCTGATCTGACTTCTAATCATCTCTCATCTCATCTTCTACCACTGCCTTATTTGGTGAGATGGGGGATGTTGAACTGTGTAATATGGCCTAAATTCTCTAAGCTAGATCTTCTGCGGAAGCCATTTTCTCTACTTAGAAGATTCTAACCTGTCTTGTGCTCAGTATTTCCTAAATAATTTCTGCTTTCCAAGATTCTGTTTGTATCCACCTCCACTGAGTGGTCTTCATGATTCATTGCATCCCACCTCTTGATCCTCAGCTGATGTCCTTTTTATACCCTGACAGTTTCCTGGGTATGACTCGGTGATATAGTGCAATTGCACTGGATCAAGTTTATAGATCCTTGAATTATTCTCAACCTGAACAATGAACGCTTGAGTCAATGTCTAATCTCTATGTATTCCTAACACTTCTATGTTTGAGGACCAGACAATACACTAAATGCAGATTTTAATAATGGACATATTAAAGGGAAGCAAAGAGGCCATTACTGTAGGAAAAGGTCCCAGAGAGCTGAGCAGTCAATACCTGTGACTACACTGAGGACCAGACTGCAGAATTCAAGGACGTCTTCCAGCTGTTTGACCGAACATGTGATGAATGGCAAAATCCTGCACATCCAATGTAGAGATGTGATGAGGACCTTGGCCAAAACGCTACCAACACTGAGGTGCTCAATGGCATGGGAAACCCCAAGAGTGATGAGATGAACATGAAGGTGCTGGAATTTAAGTACTTTCTGCTCATGCTACCGACTGTGGCCAAGAACAAAGACCAGGAAATCTATGAAGATTATGTTGAAAGCCTTCGAGTATTTGACAAGGAAAGGAATGATGCTATTATGGGTGTTGAAATCCGTCATGTCCTTGTTACACTGGGTGATAAAATGACAGAGGAAGAAGTGGAGATGCTGGTGGCAGGGCATGAGGACAGCAATGGTCGGGTCAACTATGAAGAGCTTGTCCAGATGGTGTTAAATGGCTCAGGACATCCCCATATCCTGAGCCTGTGCCTTGACCTGTATGAGATTTCTCTGTGGCCCCAGAGGCTTCTTAGTCTCCCTTATCATAAAGCCGTTTGCCTCTGGTCTCTTCTGGATGTTTGCTGCTAGCATTCACCAAATAAGTTTGTTCTCTTTGCCCTAAAAAAAGTAGGGGCGGGCGGGGGCAAAGAAAACAAAAGAGCTTATCTATTTTACCTTGTTGCAAGTAGTATGTTAAGTAATGAACATGCAAATTATTATTATGCCTTGCCTTAGAGATTTAAAGCCTAGAGAGCAGGAGACATAGAAAAATAATCGTTATTTTTAAGAAACGTATTTACTATAGATTTAATAATAAGCATTAAGAGAAAGCAAGATGCTGGAGATGTACCTATGTTGGTAAAGTGCCTGCACAGTGCATACAAATGCTAGGTTTTTATCCAAGCTTCACACAAACAAGGTGTGATGATCTAAGTTTTTAATTCCAGCTCTTAGGAGGCAGAGGGCGGAGAATCAGAAGTTCAGAGTCATCCTTAGCTGCTTAGCACGTTCAGAGCCACCCAGGGAAACCAAAGACCTTACCTCAAAACAAAAAAAGTAGGGAAGAAGAGAGGGAAAGAAAGGAAGGGAGGGAAGAGGAGAGGAGAAAGGAGAGAGGAGGGGAGGGGGTAAAGGAAAGGGAAGGGAAGGGAAGGGAAGGGAGGGAAGGGAAGGGAAGGGAAGGGAAGGGAAGGGAAGGGAAGGGAAGGGAAGGGAAGGGAAGGGAAGGGAAGGGAAGGGAAGGGAAGAGAAGGGAAAGGCAGGGAAAGGAAAGGCAGAGGAGACAAAAAAGGGACAGTATTGATCACTCTAGAGTGAACCAAACAACCAAGCCAATAACTTTTGTGTGTGCATTTTAAAATTTTTCGACTCTCATGCTAGGGATCCAATCAAGAACTTTGTACATGCTAGACAAACATTACCAGTGAGCCACATCCCCAGCTATCACACCATCATAAATTCCACCATGGAGATTAGTACAGACTACCAGACAGGCTTGCAGAGGGTGTAGAAACAGTGTCTACAGGATCACGGAAGGGGGGGGGGGGGGGGGAGGGCTGTACAAACTTTGTGTTGTGCTATCATTACAATTTGAGTATCTCTATTTGAAACCTCAAATATAGGTATTCTAGAATCTGAATCTTTCAGAGTGGTGACATGACACTGTGGTTTAAGATTTTACTGCACATAGGATTTCAAAATTTCATATTATGGATTCTCAGACAGTAAAATCTGTGGAAATATCCCCAAATTTGTAAGCCTCCAAAATCAAAACAATTTAGGTTTAAGCATTTCAGATATGAGTATTCAACATATAGTGCTCTAATTATTATATTTAAATGAACTTAATCATTACTCTTTACCAAAATGCTGATTGCTCACTATGTACTAAGGGTTTTATACTTATCCTCATATTTCTCAAGCAATCTCAAGATTGAATACTGTTATAATTATTTTTGAAGTACTAGAGTCCAGTATCAATCTTCCCTCAGAGCTGAAAATAGACCAGAGACAGAACACAGGCATTTTTAGTACTAAAGGGAAGTTCTAATATGAACATGGTACAAAGGGGTCCCTTCCATAGTGAGATTGAGCAGGAAGGCAGGAACAAGGGAATACTCCTGTAGGTGAAGGGGCTTGCTCTATTCTGAGAAAATATAACTACTTCAGTGCTTGCTAAGGAGTACAGAAACCACAAGAAAGGAAAAGAAAAAAAAGAAAGAAAAGAAAAGAGAAAAAGAAATTTATGTGAACTACCAATTCCAATCCTATCCCACCTTTAGCCACACAAGACATAGCCCTTGAATTCTCAGGGGTAATGAAATGTAATGGGAAGCCCTGAAGAAAATAACTATTGGTTTTCTTGTTTAGAAAATGCTATCCTGTTCAGAAGTATTGGGAGAATGACAAAGTACCTGGACCCTCCATCTTCCTCCTTTGCTGAGGCTAAAAGGAGAGAATAAATAACAGCTGGGAGAAGAGATCAGTGAAGGCCTTGCCTGCAATAACAGATAGAGAGCACCAGCCAAGGGAAACCATAAATGCTATAGACCCTCATTCCTCATCCTTTGAACTGAAGGTCTCCTCTGACCGGAGCATTAAAGATCAACTGCAGCTCTTCCCTTGAGCACAGGTGTTTGCTTTACTTATCTTCCTGCCCAGAAAGCTAACAGAGCACTGAAAACTTGTCTGCAAATACACTGGAGGCTTTCCCTGATGGCTAATCTATAAACTTCATAAAAGTTACATTTATCTATCAGTTCACATTATCCACAGTAGGGCATTTACTTTTCCTTCTTCCATCAGTAATAACCTCAAGCATAGTGAGCTGGCAGAGACCAAGGTGCTCAGGACACCCATCCAATTGTTTTCCTGCCTTTCACTAGTGATGGATGGAAGTGATTGAGTTTTCCATTCTGAGTTGCTGAACTTTTTTAGATTGTGCTGTAAGATGACAGGGCTCCTGCCAATGCATTTTCTTGAACATGATGGAGTGAGGTAGTTTCCCACTGAGTCCCAGAAGTCTCTGGAGTCCGTCCTAAGCAGGGAGTTCAGTCCATAAGGACTAGGCACCTGAAAAGCTTCAAGTTTTATACTTATAATCTTACATGGGCTTTTGGAAACTAGAGAATGATACTTCATTTAAAGATCTAAAAATTATACTTGATCTTGGAGACACAAGCCTTGAAGATGAATGATCTCGTCCAGAGCTTGCACACGCTGTAATAGCATTGATCCTTGAGATAGTTAATCTTCACCGTCAATTTGATAAGAGTTTGGAGTCACCTAGGAGACACACCTCAGGGTATGTTTATGAGCATTATTATTTCCAAGTATGGAAGAGTCATCCTGAATACAGGCTGGGTATTCTGACTGAATAAAAGGGTAGAAAAGATCAGGAAAGCCTGATGACTATCAGTATGCATGAATGATGAGTGATCAGCTTCTTCGGGTACCTTGCTACCATGTCTTCTCTGCCATGATGAACTGTTCCTCAAAACATGATCTCCATAATAAAACCTTAATCTGTTTTTGTCAACTATTTTGTCACATCACCAAGAAAAGTAACAAATATAATATTGGAAGACCTCTAAATTGCTTAATTTCTACTTGTTCCATCATTGAAATAATTCTAAAGATATAAGATCTTCGCTATACCATAGACATCTTAAAGCAACATGTTAAATACAGAGTACAACAAGTGGTCAATATTTTCATTACCATTTTTACAAGCTACCTTTTCGAAGCAAAAGCTATTTTCTCATTTGATCTCTCCTGAATGACTCAGCCATTGAATGAGATAGACTTTAGTGAACATAGTTTACTTTGCTCTGCTATAGCCTTCTGGTCAGTCAACATAGATTATGTGATAACAGAAAAATACTAGGTTTTGTGTGCAAATGAGATTTAAAACTACTTTATCAAGTTCTGTGAATTTCATATAATAGATCTTAATCAAATTTAGGCCCCTTCCCCCATCTGCAATTCTCCAAAGTCTCTCCCACCGTATTTCATCCACTCTGTCACGTAAGTTAAGTTTTATCTGGTCAAGCATTTGTACACAGATGCCGCTCTGTGTAAGTTCATCCACTGGAGTCTAGTCGGTCTATCTAATACTATTGTCTTAAAGAAGATCTATTCGGGGCTGGAGAGATAGTCTAGCGGTTAAGAGTACCAACTGCTCTTGCAGAGGACCCTGGTTCGATCCCCAACACCCACATGGCAGCTGAGAACCGTCTGCAACTCCAATTCTAGGAGAACTCCAGTTCCAGGGGAATCCAAGACCCACTTCTGACCTCCACGGCATTGCACGACACGAGTGCACAAGCCTACATGCAGACAGTACACTCATATACATACAAAAAAAAAAATTAAAAAAAAAGATTTATTCTCCCTTACCCTGTAGTAATCAGTTGTGAACAGTTCCTCAACTAAGGTTGGGGCTTGCTGCCCATTTTCCCAGTTCAAGTCGGAGTTTTTGTCTGGATCAGCATGGGTCTTGTGCATGCTGTCATCATTGTTGCATGCATGAGCATGTTCCCAGACCCAAAGCTCAAAGACTTTCTTTCCTTTCTTTCTTTCTTTCTTTCTTTCTTTCTTTCTTTCTTTCTTTCTTTCTTTCTTTCTTTCTTTCTTTCTTTCTTTCTTTTTCTTCCTTCCTTCCTTCTTCTCTCTCTCTTTCTTCCTTTCTTCCTTTCTTTTCCTTCCTTCCTTCCTTCATTCCTCTCTCTTTCTTCCTTTCTTTTCCTTCCTTCTTTCCTCTCTCTCTCTCTTTCTTCCTTTCTTAGTTTCTTTCTTTCTTCCTTTCTTAGTTTCTTTCTTTCTTCCTTCCTTCCTTCCTTTCTTCTTCCTTTCTTTTTTTCTTTCTTTCTTCCTTTCTTTTCCTTCCTTCCTTCCTTCCTTCCTCTCTCTCTTTCTTCCTTTCTTCCTTTCTTTTCCTTCCTTCCTTCCTTCCTTCCTTCATTCCTCTCTTTCTTCCTTTCTTTCTTTCTTTTCCTTCCTTCCTTCCTCTCTCTCTCTCTTTCTTTCTTTCTTAGTTTCTATCTTTCTTTCTTTCTTTCTTTCTTTCTTTCTTTCTTTCTTTCTTTCTTTCTTTCTTTCTTTCTTTCTTTCTTTCTTTCTTTCTTTCTTTCCGTGTACTGCCTACATATAAGTATGTGCACTTGTGTCCTGCAGTGTCCACAGAAGTGAGAAGGGGCATCAGATTCCCTAGAAATGGAGTTACAAATGGTTGTTAGTCACCATGTGCGTGCTAGGAAATGAACCTAGTTCCTCTGCAAGAGCAATCAGTGCTTTTAACCACTGAGCCATTTCTCCAACCCCGTTTTGTTTTTCTTTAAACATTCCATTTATTCACATTTTATGGATTATACTTCCTCAATGGAATCATTCAAAAACTAATACAAACTGAGATCATATTGCCTGACAATTCAAGTACTTTACTTTTTATTTTTATTTTTTAAGGGATTCACAATATAAGAGCACAGTTGTTTTCAGATCACTGAAATTGGTGATGCTAACACCAATTACATAATTGTATGGCAAACTGACATTTCTCAGTTTGCCATACAATTATGTAATTGGTGTTAGCATCCACAGATGAGGGATACCATTCATCAGTTGTTTTTGTGGGATTGTGTTACTTCACTCAGCATGATGTCTTCTAGCTCCAGCCACTTACCTGCAAAGTTCATGATGTCATCTTTCTTTACCACTGCATAGAACTTCATTGTGTAGATGTACCACATTTTCTTGTTTTTTATAAAACAATTCCCTATTTAAAGTAAACAAATGATTATTCCATTTAACTGATAAGTTTTATATCTCCCTTATATTGTTAATACAACCCTCAGTCCTTTTTTAAAAAAATATTTTATTATTTTTACTTAATGCGTATGATTATATTGCCTGCATGTGTGTAAGCACATCTATGCTATGCAAAGCCTGTATAAGTCAATAGAGGGCATTGGATCACCTGGAATTGGATTTAGGTTGGTTGTTAGTCATCATGGAAGGATGCTAGGAATGGAATCTGGGTCCTCTTCAAGAGCAGCCAGTGCTCTTAACTGCTGAGCCATCGTTCCAAACCCTCTCTGTATTAGTCACTTTTCTGTTGCTGTGATAAAACACCATGACCAAAGGAACTTATAAAAGGAAGAGTTTATTTGAGCTTATGATTGGCGGGAGGCATGGCGGCTGGAGCTGGAGCAGCAAGCCAAGGGTCACATCTCGCAATGAGCACAGGAAGCAGAGAGAGAGCATGACTGGAGACCGCAAGGCTTGTTAAACTCACTAACCCTGCCCCCAATAATGTACTTCCTCTAGCATGGCCACACCTTCTAAGACCTCCAAGAACAGTGCCACCAACTGGAGACAAAATGTCTGAATACTTAAAACCTATGGGGGACACTCATTCAAACCACCACACTCTCTGTTTACTTGTGTTTATGCACCAACCTTAGCTTTTATAATCTTTCCACCCCCTCTTCCACAATGGTCCCTGAGCCATGGGTGGGTGAGGTTTACTATAGGAGTGCTATCTAGGGACACACTCTCTGAAGTCCCTTTCTCTGTAAAATGTGTCCAGTTATGACCTTCTGTGTGCAATGCTCTGTGATTGTACGAGGAAGCTTTGCTGGTGAGAGTTGACAGATGTATTAGTGTTCTCTCTACCTCATTCTGCAATGTTCCATGAGTCTTAGGTGTGGAGGTTCCACTGTAGATGTGTTATTTAGGGCTGGGCATTTCTCTGACATTTATTCTCTGTGTGCAAGTGATTTATAAAGGTAGTGTTTCCAGAAGCAATCAATAAGAAACTATAAAAAGCAAGGCACAGAAGAGAGAAAGCAAAACAAGGTTGTGATTTCAGGCAAATTCTGACAAGAGTAGCTTTATTCCACAAATGTAGTTCATCCTTAGCATTATCATTTTTGAGGTAGAAGAATGCTTCTATTCTCCGCCTTGGTTGAAGCCACCCTTTTGGCCTGCACATTTCTATTTCACAGATGTCAATACTTATGAGGTGGACAAATAGAACAATATTTGTTTTGCTGGGAGGCCAGGGTTTCTCTGGTGAAGAACATGTGCTAAGCATGCCTAATATCCTTTTGATCCCCAGAGCCACCCAAAAAGAGAAGACAAAACAAAACAAATAAATCATTTACTGAGAATCATGTATACTGTAGTAGCTGTTCCAAGTCATGGAAGAACTGTGGCAAGCCCAATATCCCATGAATTATTTTCTAGGAGATAGAAGTAAAAATCTTCACAAAACATGATGGAATGACAAATACATACCATTCTGGTTCTGATTTGTATTCTATATCTTCCAGGTTATCTGGGTGGTGGGTTATAGATCTATAGGAACCACAGTTCTTAACTCTCTAATTCTGAGCTTTATTCCTTTATTCTTAGTTGACAATAAATGATCATCTCCACTGTTTCTTGGGGAAGGTCATTTCTCAGCACACCAGCTGGATAACCATAAGCAGATAGGGGATTCTGTGTGGTCCCAGATAAACAATGCAGGAAGAAAACGAAATGAAGTTGTCTCAGGAAGAAAAGCTCATATCATCTGACTTGATGAGTGATCCCATCAGAAGTTTCTAAAGTAGAATCTACACCAAAGCTTCGTAACACACATTGATATTAGAAGCTCTTTATAGAACTTCAACTGAAATTCAGTTTAATTAAGTAATGAAAGATTGCTAAGATGAGTATTCATCTTAGATTCACTGCGATGCTGTGGATTTTCTGTCACATAGCCACTCACACCCGATGAATACAATGGAATTAATACAATCCAGAATTTAGTCCTTAGGAACTTAAAAGAAATATTACTATAATTTTTCTACAAAGCTACAAATCTGTTGTTAAATAGATTAAAGTGGTATTGTCTTTGCACTGTTTCCACCCCTCCCTGTACCCGAAACCAACTCCTTCTCAATGTCTTGGCTTCTTCCTTATCATTGTTATGTATGCACACAATTATAAATACACACATACATATGAATCCACTTAGTGGGGCTTCTCTGTACCTATGTTTAGTGCTGCCCACTCAGGATTAGGTAACCTTTCTGGAAGCTAGTCTCTGAAGAAAGCTGATTCTCTCTCCTTCAACATCCGTTGATTGCCTAGAGTTCTTCATCTTGAGGTGAGACCCCATAAAATTTCCCTTACCTGCCTTGGGATGTCAGCTGGCTTTGCCATTATGTGGATCTCCTGAGACTACCTTTTCCTTCTTCGCCCTCCCTTCCTTCCTTTACTCCTTCTTTCTGATTCCTTTTTTCTCATGTTTCTCCTTCCCTCCCTTCCCTTCTCCCCCTCCCTCGCTCCCTTCTTTCTTATTTTCTTTTTCCTTTCTTACTATTTTTCTTTCCCCACACATTGGTTGCTTGTTGAATCTGCAAATTACCTAAAAAGGGTGGATGTCCAGAAAAAATTGTTTCATTGAATAGCAAATTAACACGCAACTACTGTCAAATGTAAATCTATAGAACAGTAACAATATCATATGGCCTAGGTTAGATTGATCTAAGTCTGAATCCTTCCATCTCTCTGCAAGATTTGCATGACTCTGATCAAGTTATGGAACATACAATAGTTCCTATGCATGAGGCTGTTAAACAGAAAAGTCATATAATAGTTGCAAAATGCATATAGTCATGAGGTATGGAATTATTAGCAATAGCTCCAGTTATGAAGTCTTCATCCTCAAAAATGTGGCAGTGTTGTGTGAAGTCATTACCATTCTGTCTTTTAGAGAAGTTTTAGAAAGAACCAGAGAACTCAGTATGAGTAATAAAACTGAGGAGGGAAAGTGGAGCGGCAGAACAGTGGGTTCATCACAGTAACAGCATGGCATTCCTGAAACTCAAGGCAGGGAACCCTAAATTGTGCTCAGTGCTAACTGCACATATTACTGGCATTACATGACAATTAGGCTGTGACTGTAGCTAATGTCTCCAGTCACTATGCTGGGTACCCAGTCAGTTCCAGCTCTTGACTGATTTCCACGATAGCCTGCACTAGTTCAATGGAATAAGAAAAACACATCTTAGGGAATTAGAAAGTGTTATGCCAGAAATGAAAACATCAGTTGACTCCAGCATTTTTTTAAGTTTCTTTAACTCAGTTTTTATCCAATACTGCTTTTCAAGAAACTTGATACAATTGGGAGATAAAGAGTGGTAGTTACACTATCTCTTATCAGTCTGTTCCATGGTAAGTAAATAAAAACCACCTACCCATTTGCATAAGAGGAAGGCATTCCTTATCTGTAAAGGACCATGCACAGCAGGTCCAAGATCTGTACTACTGAAATGGTGTACAGTATGAGAATAGTCCAAGTGAAAGCCTCAGTCAAACCCCAAGGATTGATTGCAGTACCAGCATATTTAACACTCTGTTTTGAACTGATTTCCTCCTATAAAGGATACTGATTAGATAAAGAATCAAAAGTTGAGTCAAAGATTTCCTATGTCTTATCACAACCTAACTTTAAAGGTTTTCCTTTCAGTATATCAATTCTTAAATTATGTACTTCAGCCAAACCACCAACTTGCCAACATGTTCTGAACTTTGCTTTCTTGCAGCCTTGGTTTGTGTTTTTGTTGTTCCCTCTATATCCAATGTATGCCATTAACCCCATCCCCTGTTGCTGGAGTTTTATCTGTCACCAAAAATGTCGGTCACCTTCAGTCTTCTTTGCACCACATTCTCTTTCCTTGACTTATTAATGATGGAACTCCTCAGGGCTCACTTGAGCTCCTTTACATCTAATTCTATCCTCCTTGCCTAGAAAATTTCATTCACTCTATAAGCTAAATTTGCATCTATTCTTATGACTCACAAATTTATGTATTCAGCCCAGATGGTTTTCCTTTTTGAGACAGGATTTCCCTAGAACTTGCTATGTAAACCAGGTTGGCCTCCATCTCATAGAGATACATCTGCCTCTGTAAAACCACACTGGAGCCCACCTCTTTTAACTGTAGTGTAATACATGCTATTACTAGCTTGATATAACTATTTGAATATACCCCCAGTATTTAAAGCTCAGTATATGCTTAATGGAAATCCCAGAGCATCCCACATGCCAATCCAAATGACCACCAAGGAATGTTCCTTAAATTACTAAAACATATTTTCACTCATTTACTACTTTACCCTGGAAATCTGAAGGTTTTCTTTGATAGCTTTTTCTCTTTGGTCCTATTTCTAAGTCTTATCAGGTCAGATCCAGCATATTTCACAATCTTAAACTAATTTCTCTACTTCCATAACAGCATTCAAATACAATCTTGTTTTAAACACTTACTAGTCTAATTATATTGCTTCCAACTTTTTAATCTCAATTTATTCTGCACAGAGCACAAAATTTTTTATGCATTTCTGATCACATCGCTTTCAGATAAAACATTTCAGAGGTTCATATTGCTCTCCAGATGAAGTGTAAAATTCAAGGCAGCTTTACAAACTGTGCGTCATCGGACCCGGCTGACTTCTCTGTCCACATCCCTTGACACACTTCGTTCATACTCTTATGAAATGTTTTAAGAACATGATAGTCTCTCTAACTTCTAGCTCTTTCTACAACCTTGATCTCTGTGTGGGATATACTTTATCCTCATTCTATGTATTTAACATTATTTGGTCCTCTTGAACCACCTTAAATATTGCTTCATCAGCAAAGTCAATTCTGGATCAAGTGTGAATCCCTTAGCATTTTGAGCATCTCTTTAAAAGGGCCTCTATAGGGGCTGGAGAGATGGCCTAGCGGTTAAGAGCACCGACCGCTCTTACAGAGGACCCGGGTTCGATCCCCAGCACCCACATGGCGGCTGAGAACCGTCTGAAGCTCCAATTCCAGGAGAACTCCAGTTCCAGGGGATTCCGAGACCCTCTTCTGACCTCCGCGGCGTTGCACGACACGGGTGCACAGACTTGCATGCAGACAGTACATTCATACACATACAGAAATAAATAAAATTAATAAAAATAATTAAATTGCCTAGAGTTTAAAAAAAAAAAAGGGCCTCTATAGCCCGGAGTGGCGCATGCCTTTAATCCTAGCACTTGGGAGGCAGAGGCAGGTGGATCTCTGTGAGTTTGAGGCCAGCCTGGTCTACAGAGCGAGCTCCAGGATAGCTGGGACTAAAGGGACATCTTGTCCCAAAAATACAAAAAATAAATAAATAGGCCTCTATAAACAGATTCATTAGAATAATGTTTTCAAATACTATTTCTCTCAGTATGCTGAGTTTATGAGAAACACTGTACTTCAATCCACTGAGCATTCCGTATTCCACATCCATCGTTATGCTGACATGATATATTTTTATTCTTAGCTTTCATGGGCCTAGTTGTATTGAACACATAAATATATTCAGGTTTTAACCTCCAGTACTTCAGAATATTAGCTTGTTCTGAAATAATGTCATTGTAGATTTCATGAGTTAAAATGATGAAGTCATACTTAAATAGGGTGGGCTCTTAATCTAACATAACTCATATCTTTAAAAAAGATTATGGGGAAATGTTGGCTTCCTCTGTGTCATGAGGTTCCTTCCTCCCAGGTCACCAGCCTCACGTCCCTAGGTATGGCAGTCGTGCAGGCTGGCTGTGGGACAACTGCCTGGGAGCCTCAAGGAGAAAAGAGGGAGGAAGCAGAGGATAGTCTGAAGGACAGGATGGCAAATGTATGGATATGAAGAAAGACCTGGGAGTTGCATCAGCTAACAAACTCACTTATTGTCGGGGTTTTTAAGCCCCTACATAGAGTTTTGGTGGGCTCTTTGACCAGGAGGTAGGCGGGACAGAGGGGAAGCCTACTTGCATTCTGCAATGCCTGAGTTTTATGGCAGGAATACCATAGCCCCCTGAGATAAGCTTATGGCTTGTGCCATTTGCCTCCTGAGGACAGGGCAGACATGCCACAGGAGGGATAAGCTTAGGAATGTTACACTTCAAGCTACACTCCAGGGGGGAGGAGGGGCGGGGTGCCTGATGTCCAATACGAGGAGTGGGAGCAGCTCCCATCTCCTGATGGCCTTCTAGATTATGGGGGTAGAAACCAGCTCTCTCATACTCAGCTATAATGGAAAGTGAAGAGGGAAGATCCTATGAAGGGAGAGACAGAGTGGAATGATCTAGCCACAAGCTGAGGAACAGCAAAGATGGAAGGGCACCTCCACCGAGAAAAGAAAGGTGCTTACACACGGTCTCAGAGGGAGTATGATACTGTTAATCCTTGATTTTGAATTTCTAGCTTCTACAGCTATGAGATAACAAGTGTTATTTTAGGTGACAGATTTTTATGGTGGTACTTTGTTATAGCATCCCTAAGAAACTAAAGCAGCTTATAATCTGAGTCCTCATGTGTTCTTCTAATATGTAAAGCATTATTCATCTCTCAGTCCTTAGAACTTGGCAATGCTTAGAACATAAATACTTTAATAATAATATTTTGTGTGTAAACCAGGATCTATGTATCAACCTAAAATTAAAAAAAAAAAAACCAAGTAGTTAACATAAAAAATGATATGACTCAAAAATATTTCTCTTTGGTCTTTTAGGAAAAAATACAAATTTATATATACAAATACTTATAGGAGAATAATTGATCATATTCCATACTGGATTCAACCAAAATGCTTACTACAGAGCAGGAGAGATAGCTCAGTGATTTAAAGCACTTACTCCTTTTCCAGAGGATGCAAGTTCAGTCCTCAACATCAAGGAACTCACAAGTACCTGAAACTCCAGCTCCAGAGGATCTGACATGGTTTGTTTTGGCTTCCATGGAGACCTACACACACATGCTGCAAACTGTCAGACAAACATAGACATCAATACATTAAATCATTTAAAAATGTTTTTCTAGGGCTGGAGAGATGGCTCAGCAGTTAAAAGCACTGACTGCTCTTGCACAGGACCCTGGTTGGATTCCCAGCACCCACATGGTGGGTAAGAACCATCTTTAACTCCAGTTCCAGGAGAATCCAATGCCCTCTTCTGACCTCCGCAGCATTGCAGGACATGGGTGCACCTACCTACATGCAGACAGTACATTCATACACATAAAATAATAAATTTTTTTAAAAAATTAAAAATTAAAAAAATCCTTTTCTTTGTGTGAATTAGCAAACCATCGTTTTTCCATTCAACATTATACTATTCCATAATAAATTGTTACACAAATAGTATCTATTGGTCTCTAATATATTACCATAAGTAAAAAAAAAAGCCAGACTCAAAAGGTTATACAGTATATGCAACATTCCAGAAAAGACAGAGCTGGAATCAAAAAGAACACTTAAGTGCTTGTAGTAAATAGCTTGTAGTAAAAAGAATATTTAAATATGAAGATTCAACCTGATAAAATTATCTGGATACTGCAAGTTTTCCATATATTAACTGTGGTTTTGGTTATGAAAACCCAAGCAAGTGCTTCACCTTACAGGGCTGCATATAAATTTAAGTTGAAGGAGCAATAGCAAGAAACAACACCAAATTAAATATGTGGATGAAGCAATTTTTAAAATTAAGAGAATTTTATGTCAATTTATGACATTTATGTTCTTCATGAGGAAATGAAGAACATAAATGTCATAAATTGACATAAATGCCCATAATTTTCAAAGATCATACACATCTTAGCTAAAAGCAGGTATGAGCAAATATTTTCTACTCATATATATATATATATATATATATATATACATATATATATATTACTACATACTTAACTAAGGAGGATATTTTACTGGGATTTGTGAAAGTACTTAAGGCCTTTTTAGTTCCTCCTCACTAATCCAAACCTGGCCCTGGGCAAAAATGTCTGGAAGCCATTACTTGATAATAGCAACTTTCCATTCCGCAGTCTCAGTAAGTGAATAGATGGTTCCAATCCAATTCCTAATGAACAGGTGTCCACATACTACAGATTGTGTTAATTGTCACCCTACTGTCAGATTGAGTGGATCCCTGAGTGAGAATGACCCCCAGAGGCAGGAACACCTGCAGGATGGTGCTCCATCTAACAATGTAAATGCTTGGTACTGTCACCTTCCTTGGGTGTTCAGAGGCTTTGAGTCATAGTGGGTAGCTCGCCATGACTGTGGCTAAGGGACGGAGATGGTAACATGATTGCTGTGTCCACTGTGCCTCCTGTTCTGCATGTAAATGGACTTTAGGACCATTGAAACATACTTGTCCTATAGCAAATACAGTTCTGAATAACTTCCTTCCTTAATATTCATAATAAAAACAGACTTTGGCTTCAATTTTTCTCTTAGACAACCTGATGGCATATACTTTTCCCTTTAATTGAGTGAAGCTACATATTGCATTAATTATTTAAGCATGGGCTGGTATTTTTACTAAGCATTGTCCAAGGGGATTTCTTCTATATCATCTATCCTTTTAATATAGTGTGGTAGATACAATCAGTGCTTTACCAGTATCAACAGGGAAACAGACTCTATTTCAAGGATTTTAGGGTGACATTATCTTACTTTGGTCATCATGACCTAATATTTAGTTATTAGCTTGGCAGGAAGAGTAACTCATTGCTATCATTGTCACCAGATTTACAAGATTCAGGAAGCTAATTTTTACTAAACAAATTAATAAAGATTGCAGTATAATAAAAAATGAATTAAAATAACTTGTAAATATTCAACTGAAATTAAAGCATCTTGTTAGCTTCCTGCTTCCAATGGCATTTGCAACCCGGGCCCTTCCTGTCCTATATGCACCTGGGAATGCAATCTGTCTTCTGAGGTGTAAATGTAAGGCAGGTAATACTCATTCCAAGTTTACATCCTAGGATCACTCAGTAGAGATGCAAAGACTGATAGAACTGATGACAGGCATCTTAACTCTATGAATTGCATTACTTGTTTCCTATTTTCAGAAGACTGCTGTGAGCTATGGTGTACATGGACCTTTTTCAGGGGGTGGGGCTTGGATTAATACCAGGTCTTCTGATAAGTCATTCTTTCCAAACCACAAGAACACAACAAGCCCTGGGGCTGGAGAGATGGCTTAGTGGTTAAGAGTGCCGACTGCTCTTGCAGAGGACCCGGGTTGGATCCCCAACAACCACATGGTGGCTGAGAACCATCTTTGACTCCAGTTCCAGGGGAATCCGACACCCTCTTCTGACCTCCGCGGCATTGCATGACATGGGTGCTCAAACCTACATGCAGACAGTACATTCATACACATACAAAATAAATAAAATTTCAAAAAAAAAGAAAAAAGAAAACAACAAGCTCTTGAAAGTAAATACCAGAAATCTCCTGAACAGCAACTCCAGGGAAAGGTAAATGCTGAAGCACAGGAAAGGAATGCGGGCTGTTGAGAGGGGCTCTTTATTGAGCTGGACATTGGTACATTTACCATTCCTTGCTTGAATCTTGGGAACTCAGCTTCTTCTTTGTGATAATAAGCACACAAACAGTAATGTAGGAATCAATAAAACATGTCCATCCAATTTACTCAGTAGGAAAATACAGTTGAATGTTTCTTATTTTATTCCACCAGCTTTCTTTTTCCATTCACCTCAATATTTAGTAAAGTCTCCTTTAAGGACCTGTCTTGTTAACAACTGGGCTACAGGAAACCAAAAGATAGGCTGTTCACTACATCTGAGCAGAAGATGAGACATGGCCTCCCTGAGGCCATCACAGTCATGGCAGAATAATTAATCAGACATCTCCAAATGGGAAATGAATTTCATGGATGCTGAAAACAGTTAAGGTCTGATCATCTTATGTTTGAGAGTGAAGTTTCTTTCAACCCTTGATACTTCTCTCTGAGCCATTTCCCACTCAGGCAGCCAAGAGCAGACTTCTTTTGGGAGTGTACTGCTCCTTGATCTTCCTTATTTGTCTTTTGTCAAGAGAATTGAATTAGGTCTTTTTTGTCCATTTTCTAGACAATGTGTAATGCAACATTTAGAGACAACTTCCAACTTTCAAATATACTTCAGTTCTGCCATCCTGAGATTGCACATGTAATGGAAAGATGGATTTTTTTTTTTTTTTTGAGACAGGGTCTCCCTGTAGCTCCAGCTTTCCTGGAACTCATTATGTAGAGCAAGCTGACCTTGAACTCATAGAGATTGACCTGCCTCTGCCTCCTGAGTGCTGGGATTAAAGGCATGCGCCTTTAATGGGTATTTTTTTTATTAATTTTTATTTATTTCTGTATGTGTATGAATGTACTGTCTGCATGCAAGTCTGTGCACCCGTGTCGTGCAATGCCACGGAGCTCAGAAGAGGGTCTCAGATTCCCCTGGAACTGGAGTTCTCCTGGAATTGGAGTTTCAGACGGTTCTCGGCCGCCATGTGGGTGCTGGGGATCGAACCCGGGTCCTCTGTAAGAGCGGTCGGCGCTCTTAACTGCTAGGCCATCTCTCCAGCCCTTTAATGGGTATATTAAAAAATAGTTTTATTACTTCTTTAGGAATTTCCTGTAACTTATTTTGATCATATTCAGACTCCCCCCCCATCTTCACCCCCACTTTACTTAACTCCCAAGCGTCATGTCCTCTATTATAATGTTTTTAGACCTATCGAATCAAATCATCAGTATTTTTTAACTAGGTTATCCTTTGATAGGCAGACTGTAGATCAAATTGTATGAATTACTTATTTATTGTGTATCTGTTTTACTACTATACATTACTACTTAATTCTCAAAAGTTACCCCCAGAGCTGAAGGAGTTAGGAAGGAGTTAGGAGCATTACCTGCTCTTACAGAGGACCCAGATTCAATTTCCAGAACCCACATGGCAGCTAAAAACCATCTGTAACCCCAGTCCAGGGAAATCTGATGACTTTTTCTGACTTCCACAGGCATTACACAACATGGGTGCCTGTACACACAGGCATTACACAACATAGGTGCCTATACACAGGCAGAAAATATACTCACACACATAAAATATGAATAAGTGAAATATTAAAAAGATAATCCCTTTAATTAAAAATTGAGGGCATTAGTACATTCTTCACAATATGTTCCTCTACATATTGTGTTTGTTCTTTTCATATTGGAGCAATTTTACATATCAATCGTAACTGTATTTAACCAAAATTATTGTGAAGACATATTTCTTGTATTTTATTTTATTACACTTACAGACTATTGGTGTTTTTGAACATATATATATATATATATTTGGGTATGGTGGCATACATCTTTAATCCCAGCACTGGAGATATAGAGGCAGGCAGATCTCTGTGAGAACAAAGCCAGCCAAAAGGAACAAATGATTTGAAAAAAAGGTTTGAGAGTGGAGTCAATTTCCACTATGGAAAAAAGATGTATTTTTCTGCTTTTTAGAAAAAGTTTATGTGGGGCTGGAGAGATGGCCTAGCGGTTAAGAGTACCGACTGCTCTTGCAGAGGATCTGGGTTCGATCCCCAGCACCCACATGGTGGCCGAGAACCATCTGAAACTCCAATTCCAGGAGAACTCCAGTTCCAGGGGAATCCGACACCCTCTTCTGACCTCCACGGCATTGCACAACTCGGGTGCACACACTTGCATGCAGACAGTACATTCATACACATACAGAAATAAAAAAAATAATAATAATAATAATAATAATAATAAATTTTTAAAAAGTTTATGTGTAATAGTGTTTTGAGTTTAAGCTTCTGTTTTCTTAGAGCTAAACAGAAAACAAAACTAATATTATTTTGTTTAAATGCAGCCCTTCTAAAGAAAATACATTTAAAAAAAGTTAGTAGGGGCTGGAGAGATGGCTCAGCAGTTAAGATGGTCTGCTCTTTCAGAGGACCAGGGGTCAATTCCCAGGACCCACATAGTGGGTACAATCTATCAGTAACCCTGGTTCCAGTAGAATCCAGTGCCCTCTTCTGACCTTTGCATGCATGACATGACATGTCTGCACTTACACACATGCAGACTATACACTCGTACACATAAGAAATAATAATTTTTTTTAGAAAAAGCTGAATGCAGTGATCTGTCCCTGTTATGCCAGCACTGGGGAGGCAGAGCCAGGAGGATCGCCCAGGTTCACTGGCTAGCCAATAGCTGACACAGCAAGCTCCAGGTTCAGTGAGGGACCCGGTCTAGAAAGTAACGAGGAAAGACATCAAAGAAGACACTTGATATCAACCTGAGCCTCCAAATGCACAGATGTAAGTGCACACACACACAGACACACACTCACACACACACATAGACACACACACACAGACACACACACACATAGACACATACACACTGACACAGACACATACACACATACACACAGACACACACAGACATAGACACACACACAGACACATACACACAGACACACACACAGACACATACAGACATAAACACACAGACACAGACACAGACACACACACAGATAGAAACAGACACAACACACACACATACACAGACAGACACACACAGACACATACACAGACATAGACACACACACAGACATACAAAGATACACACACACACACACAAACACAGACACACAGACACAAACACACACAGACACACACACACAGACACACAGACACAAACACACACACAGACACACACAGAGACACACACACAGACAGAAACAGACACAGACACACACAGACAGAAACAGACACAGACACGCACGCACACACACACACACACACACACACACGTGCCTGCACACATGCTCCCCCCCACTCTCCAGAGTAAAGCAAAACAATTCATTTTTCTCTTTACCAGTTAAGCCAGCTTTAAACAAGTCTTACATAAACTTCTAGCAGTCCTCTTAAACATGAATACGGTGTATCTTACCACCCTGTGTATCAATAAATCCTGTAATGAAAAACGAAGGCCAAATAAATAACAATAAAAAGTACTCAGAGGGAATATCTATAACAAAAGGCAAAGGATACTGGGAATGCTTGTAGAAAACCAAACAATTACTATCATGAGAGAGTTTAGGAATTTGATACAGACACTATTTAAGAAGCAAATTCTCTTTACATGTGAGAATTTTTAATGTAATTTTTAAAGTTCTTAGTAATTAAAAATGAAAATGGAAGATTTTTTTAATGTTAGACTAGAGAATTGAGATAATAGTTAAGGAAGAGAAAACATAAGAGAGACAGGAGGAAAATCAAAAACCATGAATAAAGTAAAACTTAATTCAAGAGATTAAATATCCATTTGATAAAATGTTAGAGTCTACATTCTTTATACTCTCCAAATTTTTTTGTTAAAGAATTAGATATGAGAAAAATGTACCTTTTTTCATATTAAAAAGATTCAACTATACCAGGTATGGTGATGTACACCTTTAATCCTAGCACTGGAGATATAGAGGCAGGCAGATCTCTGTGAGATCAAAGCCAGTTCCAGGCCAGCTGGAGGTACAGGGAGACTGTGTCTCAACACCCACCCACACACATAAAAAAAAAAAAAAAAGAAAAAAAAATGTATAGCTTACCATAGCCCAACATGGTATGTAATAAAATAAAATACCCCACAATAAGCTGACATCATAAATTATTAAAAACTTGAGATACAGATCTTTAAAAGCTTAAAAAGTTAATTATGAGAACATTAGGATTTTCATAGAAAGCTGAATGCCAGACGTCATGAAGCAGTGTGTTCAGTGCTGAAGGTTGAATATTGATTTTCAAATTAGAGTTCAGTGCTTGCTCAAACTGTTAATCCGATGGAAGAGTGAAGTGGAGAATCATTGGCATATGCAAGGTCTCCAAATGCAATTGTATCCCATAGGTAATTTCTCCAGAAAATACATGAATACATGTTCAAATAAAATGGGGAGGAAATTTAACAACCAGCAAGAGAAAGATCCAGGAATAAAGACAGTGATGTTTGCACAAAGGGAAGCCATTTGTCAAGAAGAGGGGAAGATGAGTCAGGAGAGAGCAGTAAGGAGGGCAAGAACGAAGCCTTCTGACTGGGGTGGAGCTCAGTCCATAAACTGAGTACCTGCTTAGCAAGCAGTAGGGCTTAGGTTTGGTCCTCTGCAACGTTTAAAACTAGAGTGTGGTACATGCTTAAAACCAAAAGCACCTGGGAAGTAGATGCAGAAGGACCAAAAGTTGAATGCCCTCCTCAGCAGCACAGGGAATTAAGAGGGAATTATTGAGTTCCAGGAAACAGAGTACCTTAAGAAGGGTGAGTTAGATAGAGGGAGCACGTGGGAACGGGGGCTGGGCATTTCCTGTTATCTGAAAAATTTTCCAAACACATTTGCTGGAGTTTGGAATGAATTGCTTATGAGTCGAAATCAAATTGCAAATTTAGAAAGGCATGACTCTTTGTTTTGTGCAAATCAGTATACTAGAATTACTTTACCACCACTATATGAAATTGCTCTGTAAAAATAACTGGAACTCATTATTTAATTCATAATGACAATAAAAATTTTAGTGGGGTCTCATGTAAGAACACTAAATGTTCGCCATTCATATTAGGAAGTTGATAGCATTTAAAATTGATGAGATAGAAAATAGCAACATAAATACATTTTTTAAAATAAAGAACTTATCTACCAGAGGACAAATTTAATGGAATTTATATGAGGTGTATTGACGAGTGGAACGGATGCTTGGCCTAGGAAGCCATATGTAGTTAATCATTTCTTTGTAAAACTTTTTATGTTTTCATTATTATAACTCCTTCCATGTGATGATTACTGAGGGAAAATAAACTAGGTTCCTCTTCCTTTCTACCCTCACACATCACTCAACACACTTCTAACAACAGATACACTGAGGTTTCCAGTACAGTTCAAGCAATCCTCAACTGGAGATCACCTACGTGTTTTATAATGTAAGGCAATTCTGGCACTACCCACCTGGAAATAGCATCAAATCTCACAGGTTCCGGAATCAATACTAAAGGACCATCCTCCACTTACCATGCCAATCACAAGCCCAGATTTTGACCTGTTTTTCTGAACAGCTCACTATGAATAGAGATTTTAATAAAACCCTCCTGAGGTTCATTTACTTTGCAAAAATGTCTCAAGTGATTGTAAAAGCCATTATACAGGGAGCAGGTAAACAGAAAGGTGGAAGAAAGGCAGACAGGATGAGGTGATTTGAACAAGTGTCCCCCATAGGCTCCAAGTATTTGAACACTTGGTCAAATGGTGGTATTATTTAGGGAGGGTCATAGAAACTTAAGGGGTTGTGGCCAGCTGGAGAAAGCAAGTCACTGGGAGTGAGGGAGGCTTTGAGTGTTCATATCTCACCTCACTTCCAGAATCTCTCTGCTTCCTGTGTGAGTTTGAGTGAGCTTTCAGCTTTCTGCTCCAGCTGCCTCCTGCCATGCCTGCACACGTGATGGACTCTTATCCTCGTGGAACCAGGAGCCATATAAACTCTTCCTTCTACGAGTTGCTTTGGTTAGAGTGTTTTATAGCAACAGAAAAGTAGCTAATACATACAGGGAGAAGAATGAAAGGTGTTCATATACCCTCCAAGTATGACCATGGGCTCAGAATTGAAATTTTCAATTGTGTTCTTATTTGATTTTTTTTTAGAGTGGCTTCTTTATCTAGGTCCAATTAACTGATAATAACCTTATTCTTTCATGATCAACTTTGTTTTCAATCTCTTTCACTTCCCTGAAGGTTGGAGAAAGGGGTGGAAGACCCACTCTCTTAGGTCATGGTGTTTCTAGGGGTTAGCTTCTATCCTGAGGACACCCCAGATCCCTCACCTGCTAGCCATCTCATGACTATGTACAAAAACACTCATCACTTTCTAGAGTCTGAGAATTTTAGGAGCCATGTGCCAAGAATCAGGGGCAGAGACCAAATGCATATATATATATATATATATATATATATATATATATATATATTNCAAGGGCAAACGGCTTTTATCTCTTCAGTCCGGCTCTCCTCAAAGCCAGGTGGGCTGGTTCATTATCCACTGTAGTTCCCTGGGCAGTGTATGTGGGGAGAGTCCTGATCCTGCTTCGTTCCTAAACACCTCAAGCTATTCCCCAGAATATTGTTACCAGTTTTCCTTTCCCTAATTTAGCCATTAGAGATCCTTTAACATATCATTGCTTTACTTTCAGAACAATTCCATCAGTGTTTATATTGCTTTGGATTTGTATTGTTACTGATTTGTACTTTTTTAAAATTTATTATTTTTTTTTGGTCTTTTCGAGACAGGGTCTCCCTATAGCCCCAGCTGTCCTGGAACTCACTCTGTAGACCAGGCTGGCCTTGAACTCACAAAGATCCACCTGCCTCCGCCTCCCAAGTGCTAGGATTAAAGGTGTGCACCGCCACGCCCAGCTAAATGCATATTTCTTATATTATCACAATACCACAATTAATGAGTAATTTCAGTATAAGGACATGTGCTATAATTAACAGCACTTTGTCCAAAACATGTCATGAAACTTTTTAGGTCATCACACATTGACATGGTTATTTAAAATTATTCTATATACATTTATAGACAATATCTTTTATCAGGTAGTTCCCAAACTGGCTAGTTTCATGATGTATATACCCCAACACATGGCTGACAACTGAAGCACAGCTTCTGGATTCAATAAACTTTATTTTGGACATATCTCCCTAAGTATACTCTCTCTCAATGGGTGCAGCCTGCATTGTTTTTCCTTTGTTCATTTAACATGTCATATTTATGCCTTGCTTTGGAATTAATGGATGTTTCCAATTTCTTGTATCAATTTTGTGAAAATGAGCCAATCACACAGTCATAAAGCAGGTTTGTCATAAAAATGCCTCTGATGAATAAGAACAATTTCGTAACACCAAAAAGTCTTTGAAAACAGAGTCACCCAGAAACACAGGAATATTGAACTTGGATTTTATGATCCATATCAATATTTTACTGTGGTTACAAATTTAACACAGATGCCAAGATATTTTATGTTGCCAAATGGTTCTTTTATTTTGCAGCACATGTTGTGTGTTCTATTTAGTAGTGAACACATCTGTTAGAACGTTTTTCTTTTCCCTCTCCCTGCATTTTTTTTTGTTTGTTTGCAATTCTAGTTCCTCCAAAGATACAAACTCATACATCAGCCCAACGCACGTTTTATGACTTATAAACATTGTTAAGCAATGCCGTTCAGAACATTTGTGGGCTAGGAAATTACTGCTTTGGGAAAGGTATTTTTAGTGGCAAAAGTACTTTTCATTAATCTCAATTCTCCAGGTTTAGAATCCAAGCAGAGCGTGACAACTCTGAAGGCAGCTGGGTTTTAGATTCTCTTGGGAGTATGCAAATAGAGCTAGGGCAGGGATAAACAGGTGTTTCAAACAGTGCCATTCAACTGGTTTCCTACTTGCCCTTCTTTCCTTCAAGTTAGAATCATTTGCCAACTTGGCAGACATTTGCATAAAAGGTGGGGGTGGAGAGATGGAGATGGAGGCATGATAGCTTTTTGTGCCAATGAAAACTAAGAGGTGTGTTGTCAAGAGTCCCTGCCAGTCCTCTTCCTCCAGCTGCACCCAGCCTGTCTTTCCCACTGAGTTGAATCAACATTTTCAGAAGCAGCTCCTCTGGCGTGATCAATGAGAGGTGTTGCTTGGAAAGGAACTGAATGATTTGGCACAGCAGGGAGGCGGCAGATCGACAACCAACAGCAGGAGAGACAGGACAAACTGACAGTGGCTTTTCTAGGCCCTGCATCCACCAGAAGAGCGGTGCATAATTGGAAGAGGGGAACAGAGCCAGGGATATTGTGTCACTTGCCAGGCACAGATAATCCTTCTCCTTTTACAATTTTGATGTTCCTTGCATTGTAGATTCTGGGTAGATGAGGACAAAATACCTACAGTTGAGCTGAGTGGCAGAAATCTCTGGAGTGAAAAAAAAAAAAAACTAGAGTATAAAGGAGAGGTAGTCTCTCTCTCTCTCTCCCCCCCTCCAGTGTGTGTGTGTGTGTGTGTGTGTGTGTGTGTGTGTGTGTGTTTTTTTTATCATCTGTACCTTAGTTTCCCAAAATCCGGCCATTTAAATCCACCTCACCTGATTCTAGATAGCAGCCTTTACTATTTAAACTTACATACTGGACAGTTAGTTTGGTCTTAAATTTGCTGTTTCATTTTTATTAGACAATAGAAATATAAATAAGGCTTTGGCCTGAGATGAAGGCTGAATTTACAGACATATCTCCTGATAAATAGACCTTTTAACTGCCTTGGTAAAGAAGAAAATATAGATAGCAGTTTAGTGTCTAATGATTGTCCAACAGCACTGGAGCTGGCAAGTGGGGACATCGCAGCCTAGTTTAATACCGAGGTTACTGCAGAGGCTGGGGTCCAATCACTGTGATAGAAAGGGAGAGGCAGGCGATGAATGAATTCACTCTCTTAACCCAAATAAGGAAAACACGTTATTCAGAGAGGATGAACAGCAATTAGAATACAAGCACCTGAATTGTAGAGCAAAGGTGTTTGTGTGTGTGTGTGTGTGTGTGTGTGTGTGTGTGCGCGCGCCTGTCTCCAACTGGAAGAACTTTTGTGATTAGGTAAGTTTCTTTGTGCAAAGTTTACACCATCTGCAGAAGTACAGTCCAAGTTAGCTGATGTGCCATTCTGGGAAGTTCCTGTAAGCTGCTGTGCATGTGTTCATATCCAGTTGCAAGATGTAAATACCTGCCATGCAAGCACAGACAAGCAAATAAGGGCAGTCCTTATTTCACAGATCGAGGGGTGGATCACGGGGCACCTGGGATCCTTGTTTGGGTTTCCTGGCCATCATTGTGAAGTTTCCCTGATGAATACAGTTTTATTTTTTAATCTTTTACCAATGGCTTTCCCTCCACATTTCCCATTCTTGAGATATTTGTCTTGGAACTTCTTCCAAATGAGGACAAAAGAACTGTTGGCCCTATGGATCAACATTTATTCTGGCTTGCATTTCCTGGCATCCTACTGAAAGGAACCACACACTTAGGACTGGTTTGGATAGAAGGCCCTTGTTGCCTGGTCCAGGGAGCTTAAGGAAAGTGACGCTTCTACTGGCAAGGGCTGAAAGCCCTGTTGAAGAGTCATCTAGAGATGGGACTCTTGAACCATAGAAGACACAAATGTGATAAACAGGTTAATAAGTGGGGGAACAAATGTAGGAAATAAACACAGGGCTGCAAGTCATCCTAGAAAGGGAGGCAATCCAGGTAACTATGACAGGACCCTCTCTCCAGTTAGAGTTTGAAAAACTGGACTGGTAACAATAAAATTTAAGTTTTCACAAACAGATGGTGTTGAGGTAAAACACGCTTTCACCCATAGAGAAAAAGAGATGGCATATTAGCCAAATATGAGTACCACAGCCTGGGACTGGATTAAGTTTGCTTCAAATGATGTGTTACACTGTGGACAAACTCTGACAGTCCCAAAACAAAAGCCATAAATAAGCATATTTTCCAAATACTTTATGGGAACTTTGTTTTTTTTAATTTTCATTTTTTATTGATGCTTTGTGTATTTCATACATCATTTTCCAATTCAGTTCAGGCATATTTCCCTTTCCCTTGCCCCCACCCCACCCCACCCCACCCCATCCCAGGTCATGCATTCTGCCATAACTGTCCTGCATCTTTCTCTCAGTTTTTTTTTTCATTTTTTAACATTAAGTAATAATTTATGAGTACAAGCATCCTTCATGTAAAGGACCATGCGAGCAGTTGTGCCCAAACCCACACAACCCATGGGTCCCACTATCCAGCGGGGGGGGGGGGCTTGTATGTTCAATCAAGTTGATCAAATTGAGTGTCCAGACTATTATTGCTGTAGTTTCCACCATTCACCCAATCGCACCCTTACGTTTCTACCATGCTCCCTCTTCTGCAATTGTTCCTAGGCTTAGAATAAGGGCACAGGTGGATGAGAAGCAAAAAGTCACTTTCTCTGAGATGCTGTTGTATTGGACTCTGGTCAATTCTGGCTGTTTCCTTTCATGGGCTGACAGTTTGTCCAGGAATAACCTTTTGATCCTACTAATGAAGCACAAGCAATTAGATATATAGGTATCTAAACAGTACTAATTGTTATGGTAGGTTACTTTGGTATAGACACAGATGTTTGGATGGTGTGTTAATCCATGAATTACATTTTTTTTCTGTTAAATATGACAGGATCTTACTGTGGCTTATAACATCTCCTAACCGTTAGAGGATGTAAGCTTGTGGCATCAGCCGTGGGTTATTCCTCCAAGGTGAGAGCTAATAGCCAATTAGATTTGGGATATACAGGCATATGGCTGCCACTGCTGCACAGTATTTCCAGGCAGGTGAAGTGTAGCTGAACTTTGCAAAGTCCTATTGCAGCCAACTGGCCTCTGGTAGAGGCTTCTGATATTAATCACTTTCTTTGCTTTGGAGTTGGGGGAAGTTAGTCTAGTAAATTAATACATTCTAAAGTTTTTAACCTGATTGCCAAATAAGATGTTAGTTAAGAAACAGGGTAGGCCACAAATGGCTGTTACAAATATTAAAGTTAACCAACGATAATTTGGGCTATGTCTCTGTGGCATTCCAACTCTTCACAGTAATGAAGTTCTAATGAGCTGAATGTTCAACATAGTTGTGACTTTTACTTATAGTTCATAATGGGAAGCCAAAGTCCTTGCTTACTTGCTTTACCTTTTGAAAAATGTTTACTTAAAGTGATTCTATCTTAATATCCAGAACAGTTCATTTTCTTCCTTTACAGAATAACATAAACTACCTGTTCCATTTCAAATCTGGGTTACTCTGAGGGTTTTTTATAAAATTATTATTTTTTTAATTTCCATCATCTAGCTTTTGATGTTAAAATGTGTATGATTTTGAAGCCTCAAGTAAGAATTAACTTTAAAGCCATGATAAGCAATTAATTCATTTGAGTTACCAGGCTTCAGTAACACTGTTTAACTGTAAGATTTCCTTGCTAAAAAGGGCACATTTGCAGTAAATGAGAGTTCCTTTGGCAAAAACAAATGTGAGGCTGGAGATAACCTGTTTTATCTAGTTACATTTTGAAAAGCTAAGTCTGTAAAGGACTTCTTTACAACTTTTACCTAAGCAGTAGCTTATAACTCCAATTCAGAGGTCCACGGCACAATATCCTAATCTGTTGCCCTAAATTAAGTTTTTAAAACATCCTTGATTCTGTGTGTAATGTATTCGGCTGAGTGGTAAACACTACATGGTATAAAATATATGCAAAACCTGAGGGTGACGATTACTTATCAGAAGCTACAGGCTGAAATCTATGATATCAGAACAGAAGTTTGGCTTCATGCATATTAGAATGCCTTCAGTAGAGTTTAACCTCCATTTTTATGGGGGTTTCTAAAAGGGGTATTACAGATAATAATGAATTGAGGCTGGAGAGGTAGCCCAGTGGTTAAGAGCACTGGCTGCCCATGCAAAGGACCCAGGTTCAATTCCCAGCAACCACATGGTGGTTAACAACTGTTATCCAGTTCCAGAAGTATCTGACACTCTCTTCTGACCACATTGCACCTGTGTTGTGCAATGAAGGCAATACAGTCATATACAGAAAAAAATAGTAAATAAAATATTTTAAGAAGATGATAATGAAATGTGTTGTAGTAAACACAGTGTTGTTCCTGTAGAAATCTGAACTCTTCCATCTTGGGCCCTTTTAAAGGAATTGGTACAACTGGATACAGTTGGCATGCCCGAGACCCTAGGGCTCTGAGCTGATGCAGGAGGACTGTGAATCTGAAGCCAGGCTGCACTATATATAAGACCCCTTTCATACACTAATGAAGAGAAGTATTCATGTTCATTTTCTTCGACAGATTTATTGGTTGTTATTTGCTTGTTCTAATGGATGCTCTTTGTTATGAGAAGGAAGGAAAATATAACAAAATCACTTTTCTGTATGAAGCTGTCAAGATAGAAATCTCTTCTGGCTTATTGACTTATACTTTTGAGTAGAAATCCAGCTATTAATGTTTTCACCATTGAAATCAGTGCACTGAGGATGAGGGCAGTGATATGGTGTTAATATTGGCTTCATACCACTTCACGGTGTCCTCCTTTAAGGTCATTATAAATTTTCACTGTGCTATAGAAAGTTGCACTTTGTTTTGTTTTGTTTTGTTTTGTTTGTTTTGTTTGTTTGTTGGCAGCAGTACACCAGAGAGCCACCTGCTGGCTTCGAAAAGGAAGCACATTTCTGACATTGGTGATTACAAGGAAAAAGAAAAAAAGAAAGAAACAATAACATCTTTAAGCAAACCATTTGAAAAGAATTGATTATCTGGGGACAGCAAGATGGCTCCACTAGAAAAGGCATCAAGATTCAATACCTAGAAGTAAAGCAACGCCTCCTAAACTCTGCTCTGTCCTTCACAGGTTGTGCCCACTCTTGGGCCTCCTCTCTCTGCCCACCACATACATACAATAGTCATAATTTTTTAAAATTTAAAAATGAATTATTTGAAGGAAGACCATACGAATCTTTTTTTTTTTTGTCTCTTCGAGATAGGGTCTCCCTGTAGCCCCAGCTGTCCTGGAACTCACTCTGCAGACCAGGCTGGCCTTGAACTCACAAAGATCTGCCTGCCTCTGCCTCCCAAGTGCTAGGATTAAAGGCCTATGAATCCATCTCAAATCACTGCTGACACTGATAATTTACATGGTTTTTCATGTCACCTAAAATGAATTTTATTTTATTTATTTTTATCTTATTTTATTTTATTTTTTTTTATTTTGACAAGGTCTCTCACAGACCCAGCTGGCTTACAAATTACTGTTTAGATCAAGGTGATTTCAGTCTCACAGACATCTACCTGCCTCTGTCTTCTAAGTGCTGAGATCAAAAGTGTGTGCCAACACACCCAGCATATAAACTTTGTTTTTAAAGTGATTTTGTTCATTTAATATATCAATACACATAACCATGATTCTTTAAATTACTTTCAAATTCATTATATCTTAAAACGAGTATTATTCAAAGTATATGGTTCGGAGAGAGTGATTAGAAACTAAGACTTGCTGGTTGTCAGGTGAACAGGGACTTAAGCCATGGATATAGTCCAGCTGAGGAATCTTGTCTTTTTATTTTATTATTTTTTCAAGCCGATGATTTTTATTTTCAGTTATATGCTTCGTAGAAAGAGGTGCTGGGAAATGGGTCAGGGCATTAAAAAATAAAATTCAGGTTTGTATACATCTCTGTATTTACACGTTTCGGTTTCGGAGGAGGTATATGACCATATATATGGCTTACGCCTTTAATCCCAACACTCGGGAGGCAGAGGCAGGCAGATCTCTGTGAGTTGAAGGCCAGCCTGGTCTACATAGTGAGCTCCAGGACAGCTGGGACTACTGGGAGACCCTGTCTCAATAAGACCAAAGAAATATTAAGAAAAAAGAATCATACATGCTCTGAGGACTCTGTTCATACACTACGATGTTCATACATGCTCTGAGGACTCTGTTCATACACTGCAATGGTGGTGTCAGTGTGCGCAGACCCATAAGCAGACAACCCAGCACTGAACTGTGGAAATGAGCAGCACATCTCAATCTTAGCAGAACTATTGGCAGCTGATGACTGCTGGGTGAAGAAGAGCTGTTCTTAAAGGGACGGACTCTGAATGGGCTGACTATGCCTTAATGGCTGAACTTGCATGAGGAATGTATGTCCAGGGATGCTAACTTTAACCAATGTACCTTCACACCATGAGAGAGTATAGGAATTCCAGCGTGTGTGTGTGTGTGTGTGTGTGTGTGTGGGTGTCTATGGAAGGTTGCCAGTGGGGAAGAAAGCATAAAGGGAACTAAGATTGACTGAGATGTTCTGTATGAAATACATAAAAATTCAATTAAAATTATAAGAAATGTTTTGCTAAGAAAATGTTTATTTCTATGAATGTGTACTAAGTACTTTATTTTCTATACTGTATTTTGGAATTATTCCCCCCCCCCTTTTTTCTGATTTTCAACAGATATTGTGAATTCATAGATACCCAGTAACTGGGATTCTGTCCAAATTGGGGCATTCCAGGTTATGTGTCAGTTAAAAATTTGAACTCCCTAACAAATGCAATTCCATTATTCTGTCTGCCTAGCTATTCTATGAATCACTAGAAAGACTTCTGAAGAAATACTATTTATAGACTACCTATTCTGCATTCAGAACTATCATACCCTGCATAATTCCTACAGTTAGAACATGCTTTCCTCTTCTCTCACTTTCCATTAGATTTAGAATACAATCTGGGTTCCTGCCTCTTGCTTCTTTGTCCATTAAGGACTTGGCCTTGGTTCCTCTCTATCAGCTTATCTGATAGTTTTGGCTTCAACCAGTTTCTCTAATGAAATTCTTCCTAACTCAAGACTTACGATTTTCTGTCTGATAGGCTCGGTCCAGGTCTTTTCTTCCTGGAATGGAATTCTTTCAGTTCCTTCCCTGGGGAGATTTTTTTTTTTATTCCCCCTGAAGGTCCCAAACTTATCTGTAACTGTTGTTAATCTTTTGCTGCATTTCTTTTTTCATTTGTTTTGCAGAAGTTTTGAAATTGGGCTTCTGATTTCTTAAGACTGCAGTGCTTGCGTTCCTCCAATTTCAAGAGGCAGAGATCTTAACATTACACGTGTGCCTATACCAGCCGCTGGTGTTCAATGAATATTTTTATAAATGGAATGAATTAACCCTGCAATGACATTTTACAGAAGAGTTGCTAGTAAGATTTAAGCAACATATTAAACACTGGTTACACACCATTTTGATCCAAGGCCACCTGATGGCAAGGCTATTGCTTTTTCAGACTTCATATAAACTTACAGAGTCTCATAAAGATACTCCCATTGAGAAAGTCTAAAACAGTGGAAAACAGTGAGCTAGACCTAGTAGTGCAGGCTTGCAATCCTAGGAGCTCTAGAGACTGAAGCAGGAGGATTGCAAACTCAAAGCCGGACTGGGCTAAAGAGTGAGAGTTGAAGGCTAGACCTGACTCAAAATTTCAAATGAGGGAAAAAAAAAAGAGGAAGAAAGGGCCTAGAGATGTGTAGTACAGTGGTGCTAGCCTAGAATTAAGTCTTAGGCAGAGAGAGAGAGAGAGAGAGAGAGAGAGAGAGAGAGAGAGAGCTGGGGAAAGTAAGAGAGTGGTTTTGAAAAGGACAGTTCACTCCTTGTAGGAAGACCTCTATGAATAACTCCAGTTCCCAGGTCAGCCTGAACTGGAGCCTGAAGTCAGGAGTCCCCAAATAGAACTGAGGATTGAGGATTGAGGATCCTGCCTCCCACGTTCCCCGGGGAGCTAGAGAGGATGATCATTAGCACTTGAAAGCCAGGCTAGACCTGGAGTCGATAGCTCCGCATTGGGGAGTCTTTAATATAAAGCATACCTTCATTAGCAATGCAGAAAATAGGTTTCCCTGATCCTTCTCAAGATGGAGAGGGGAAAAATGGGCTTTAGAAATCTACCTCTTTCTTAGCTACAAGGTGAAAGTATTCCCTGGACTTCCGGCAGCACAATCTCCCCCACCACACAATTTCTCCAGCACAAGTGGGGCTTACATGAAGGAAAGGTTCCCACAATTGTTCTTGTAGAATACCTGCATGGAAAGCCTGTAAAATCTTCAAGTACAGATGCCGCACTCAACTAAACAGGGGTTTATGCCCCAATAGAGGGAGATCAGTTAAAACTGGCTGCCTGGGAGTAGGCCTGGTAACCTGTATTTCAGTATTTGGTCTCAGTTATTCTTTTATTATCTTCCTCTAGAAGAGAGAACTCATTCAGAACCCAATATACCTACCAGTCTGTTTCTCAGAGAATTAAAGTGAGCACTGATTTTACCCATTAAAGGGGAAAAAAATGATCCTATTGGGTGACCCTTTTCCAAGGTGAGATTCTGCTTCCAGGCTTTACATAGCTTACCCAGCACCTACTAAGTTAACATTAATTTTAGACAGGTATACAAATGAATATTTCGAACTCCTTCTATCCCCACCCACTACGAGCATCTTTTTTATGTCACTGTGACAGAATACTTAAGAAAACCAAATAAGTTAGGAATGATTTACTCTGGCTTGTGATTTCAGAGACTGTTCAGTTTGTCCACATTGCTATGAGTTTATGGTAAGAAGAAGATACTACAGAAAGGAGGCGTGGTGGAGCTAGGCCAGTCACATCATAGTGCCAGGGAGGTAAAGAGAACATGGAAATGACACAGCTGGGTATCTTTGAGAGCAAAAGAGCCTTTCTTGACTGTTGTACTTTGTTTGAGAGCAAGGGTTCCAGGAACTCCAAGTCCACAAACACATCAAGCCAGAGGCTTCCTGGCTCTTGTCTTATGAATTTGAAGAATGAAGTTCACCTCTCAGAGGGTGAGTTTTAGCCAGAAGTGTTTTACTACAGGGAGCTTAGGAAAGAGAAAGAAGGCAGAGCTCCTTCCTGTACAGCAGGACAGGTTCCCTGGAATGGGATGTCCAGGAGTTAATTAGATGTGGGTGGATGGAGGAATGGAGGGGGAGAGGAGCTCTCAGTCCCATTCTCATTCCTGGAGGGGTCCATCCAGCCCCCACTTGTTTCCAGGAATGGAGCACTCCTTTAGAGAGAAGAGATCAGGAGCAAAGCAGACCCTTCCTGACATCCCCGGCCTCAGGCCACGGCAGAATAGGAGATATTTTTCTCAACTTCTACGCTTCTTCCAAAATATGCATACATACACTCTACACATAAATCTGGCCACTTTTCTAATGGGCTCTTTTTTTTTTTTTTACCCTAACCTACCAAGCCAATTTCTATCTCCTATTGCTATCAAAAGAGAGAGACAGGAGTCTCAGTACACACTTTAAGTCACTAACTGCAGTAGCCTGTTTCTTCCAACTAGACCTTGCCTCCTAAAGGTTCTGTCCTTCTCAGTCATACCATCAGCTGTCACACAAGCCTTGCACATGGTCTTTCAGATATTTCAGATCTAAGTCTAATACTGTTCAAAGAACTATAGCAATATATCATTAGGACAGAACTTTTGTTCCTTAACCTTCACAAAATACACTGGGCAATCTAAATGTTCATTTAGACTGTCAAATGGCATAGGCAGGATGTATTCAAACATTGTGAATTTATCTCAAGAGGAGCACATTTCTTTCATGACCTGAATCACAAGGAATTAACATTAACATTATTCAAGTGAGAAATGTTCACCTAAAAGGAAAATTATATATATATATATATATATATATATATATATATTTTTTTTTTTTTTTTTTTTTTTTTTTTGCTGGATGTAGTTAATGTCAGGATGTGAGTTCCCAAAGCCCATTGAAATGGAAAGGCACCTAAGACCCAGTGGTATCCAGAATACTGCTCTACCAGGCCAGTCTTTGGTTACGGAAAAATGGGCCATCACAACATACTCAAGAATCTTCTGCCCTTTTGAAAAGCCAGAGACTTCTGCAAAGTGCACTATCCTCCCACACACTCACTAAACCCTAGTCCCACCTTCTCCCTTAAGTTCCTAGGGCAGATGCCATTCAGCCCTGGCTCTGTCTTTTCCCTTGAGCCTAGCCCCGCTTACCCTGAATTAAACTTTGTTCCAGAGAGCCTAAACCTCCTGGTCTTTTATTTTGGGGGGGGAGCGTGCCATAACCTAACAGTTAAGAACTACAGTCGAAGTATATAAAAGAGAACAGTGGTAGCCAAAACTGAAAAGACTAGCCTAGATAAAAATATTTCCCTACAAAATGATGAGTAACTGTAATGTCCATGAATCAGGATCCTAGTCAGGATTCTGATCCATGTACCAGGATAGCTGCAAAGCAGCATGTTTCCTCCTTGTAGATGTTCACATTTCCCTTCTCCAACAATCCTTATAATTACATTGATACTCAGGACATTGGTGATCCCCAAACTCTTCTGTGATTAGGATCCTCTCCTATTGATCCAGCCACCTTCCTCAGGTAGAAGTGAGCTGTGGCATTTGTAATTGGCATCTACAAAGACTTGTCAAGTGATTACAGATTGCGTATCTATGTATTAGAGACAGCTCTGACAAATGTAAATTGCACTGCCTCTCATTTGGATCTGGACATGCAGTTTGCATGCTGTGTTGTTTTGAACAAGGTCCTAAAAGGCTATGAGCCTCAGTTCAGCTTAATCTAAAGAAAAATGATGTCTTGAATGAAGGGAATTCATTTAGATGAAGTTCCCCAAACTCTTCCTCATTAGTTGTGCTGATTTGTCTAAATGGTCACAATATCTTTAGTCCCTTTCTTTGACTTCCCTGTCAGAACTTCACTTTCAGGGTCTCTTGTTGTCAGTAATCTCCACATTCACCTTAAGTGCTTCAGATTCTCCTAGAGGACAGACTACCACAGTCCCGTTTTTTAGTGTTGGTTTAGTGGGAACCAAACCCAATAACTATGGGCTCTAATCTGAATCCCATTCCTAGACTTTGCTCTCAGGTTGCAATTTCTCTTTATCAACATCTAACTCATTATCTTAGGTTGGCAAATATACTCTAGTCTCTTCTCATCTAGAATTTCTATGATTCCTACACAATATTATGGGGGGGGTAGTAACCTAGAGGAAGAGTTGGAGGTAGCTGTGGGAGGGGAATATGAGAGAAATACATTATATGCCTGCATGAATTTCTCAAAGAATAAAAATTACTATAATTATTACAATTGTCTTTCCTTTTTTACATTGTGAAATTGTAACTGAGCCAAGATTTGCTTCTCAATTCTCATTGAGTCCAAACTCTTGGCATTGAGTTTTCACAAATACACAAAAGGTATGAGAGGCTGGAAGGAAGGAAGGGAAGACAGCAGTAACTAAAACCCCCAAATTAACTCCATCATTGGGGAAAGTTGTATGGATGACAAGAAAAGACAGGTTTCTGTTTGGAACATTATCCACTGGAAAAGATTACTTTTTAATATTATTCTTGAGAAGCTGTTTGTAAAGCATATGAACAACTTTGGTTAAGGAATTTATATTCTGATATTTCCAGGCTTTGACTAATTTCAAAATCAGTAACTATTTTCCCAATGGAAAATTGGAAGTTTGGTCATGTAGTGGGTTTTTCTCTCCTTTTATCCATTCTCATAAATGATGTTTTGTTGCCTTATTTGTGGAATATGTGAGCAGATTGAATGTAAAAAGTTATCCCTTGTTCTTGTCTAAAAAAAACCACCATCTATCCTACCTTCCTTCTTTAAGCAGTATTCCTTCCACTTGTCTCTATTTGCAGACAATGACATTCAGAGTTTAGTATGTTAAGTTGATCCCTGATGAAACTGAGACAGCTTTGTTCACAAGTCACTGATCACTGTGCTTTTATATGTACTATTATCTCTTTATAGTCCATTATATCCCTATGTCTCACCATGTTCCTATTCAAATGTATGAGATCAACAGAATCACCATAAAGCAGGAAGCAAACATAAGACGAGAACAAGGTACATGCAGAGGTGCCCCACAAAACAACTTGTAGGGAAGCTAAAATAAATCTGCAGACACAACAAAGTGAGGTGTGAATTCAAACCTCAAATCATGCATTAAAGCCCTTTATGGCAGCCAGACCCAGGTTGCTAATATTTGATTTGGCTCTGAAATTCCAAAGAACCAATGGAGAAGAACAAGCCCAGTAAAAAAAAATTTAAATCCCTCTTAATACAAAAGAAAAACAAGTTACTGAGGAAATGTTCTGATGTGGTTGTTAAGGGGCTCCTGGAGCAGTATGCCCAGACTTTTCCAGTAAAGAAAAGGGAAAGTTTTATATTTTTAAGGTGCATCTGAAAAACAAGGAATGATTCTGTGGACTCTGTTGTAAGGCTGAACAATCCAGTACTTCCTCACGCCTTTCAAGTTCCATGAGTGTGCTATGGAACATGCCTTACCCTTCGTTAAATCTAACTCATAGAAGGAACACATAGACATATTTCCTCAGACTCTGTACAGGTAAGGACTAAGTTTTTCTAAGACTGATTCATGGCTCTTAATGAAAGTTCAGGAACTAGCAAAGTCCAATTCAGTCGAAGCAGTTCTATCAGAGGGTTTTGTGATTGTCTAGCCAGATTCAGAGAGAAAATTTACCATATCTGGAGAAATGGATGGATTTCTTATCCTTCAGGCAAGTTAAATCCCTTCTAGTTGATAAAGCCTTGAGTAATCAGGAAATGAAGGAGGCTAATAGATTCACCCTTGATGAAAATTGACACCCACATGAAAGTCTGGGAAAGTGAATTTTCCAGACAAAACCTGCTTGGGTAATGTAAATCAGGCCTGCAAGGCGCCATTTGTATGCAAACAGACTTAAGGACTTAGTGCAATTGCTTTCTGTCATCTGGATCACAAACAAGATGAACAGATTTAAAGTGAAAAAGGCTTATCTATAAACCTACTGAAAAATAGACCTAGATCATTGCACAAAAATCAGTGCAGGAACTTAAAGGGGAATACAAACATCTAGCCTGTAGCTCTAACAAAGGAAGACCTTCATTTTCCAGGAGGGTTGGGCAGCTACTAGTAATACTTCCAATCCAGTATCATCTGTATTTAACTTCAGTCCTATAAATAATATTTTTAAATGTTCATAGTTTGCTCATTTTTGTTCATATACACCCTAGGGGAGTAGGCAAAATTAAATCTATGGGCTCATGATCCAGTGTTGCGTGGGATATTGTGGTTCTCTTTGTGTGACTTAGTGATTTGGTGACTTAGTGATTTGGTAACATGGATAATAAAAAAAAAGTGTGCAAAAATGATTATAAATTTCATGGATAATGGCTGGATGTGGTGGCTCACGCCTTTAATCCTAGCACTTGGGAGGCAGAGGCAGATGGTTCTCTGTGAGTTCAAGGCCAGCCCAGTCTACATAGGGAGCTCCAGGCAGGCTGGGACTAAAGGGAGACCCTATCTCAAAAAGACCCCTAAAATAAATAAGTAAATGATTCATGGATTAAAAAAAAAGTCTTCTCTACTACATTTCACTTGTAAGGGCCCGAATCTCGAAGTAGAAGAATGGCGGTAGGTACTCTATCATGCAGGAAAGCAATGTTAGCCTCAGGTTGAAATTCATCCTGCCAGGTCAAGGCACATGGAAATGTCATTGGAATAACTGGGTAGAGTCCCCTGTTGGGGAGTGTTAGGTCGGGGTTTGGGATGAATGAACCAAAATGGTGTAGACTAGAAGGTCCCCCTTCTCCTTTTCCAGTCAGGAGCCCTGTTTGTAAAAGCACGGGAAAAAGCCTGTGAAAATCACTGGGTGGAGCCAACACCTAGTTCCAGATTCCCATGAGACCTCTGGATCTGAGACCTACCTTCAGGCCCCTGACTTGGCCTAATTGGCTGGATTCCAACACATCACCATCTCCCCTCCCCTGACCTTCGACCCTCCAAAGACCTGTGCTTTCCAGTGGTCTTTCATCTCTAAGGCTATGGATTCACCCAAGAGAGCTTATTTCTGGGAATAAAAACCTGTCTTTGTTTACTTTTAATTCGGACTGATTTGGCTTTTATCTCAGGGTCAGAAACCTCTTAAGCAGTACCTTCTTAGGGCTTTTAGCCTCATTAATTACAGAATTAATAATGGCTTTAAATGGAAGTTGAAGACAATTTTATTAGAATTTTAAAGACAGTCCCCTGAATAAGCAAGGTGTAATTTGCAGCACCTGCCCAAAGAGGGAAGATGGAGAGGAGAAAGAAAGCCATGCCTTTTGAGGTAAGTGGACATGGAGAGCAAGGAAATGATGTGGAGAAGAGTGTTAGAGAGAGTAAAGAGATCCGATGTATCAGAAAAAAATCATAGTACCCGGAGAGTACCTGAAAGAAATCAGCAGAAGAGAAGTAAAAGGAGAAGTTATGCCTGAGTCTTCGTAGATCCAACAGAACACTTTGGGACTGTGCTGGAGGGTGGAAACTTTGGAAAGCACAAGTGCATCATCTCATTAATAGAATAATTATTCCTCTTATCTCTTAAGCATATCTTATGGTATTCCCACTTTCCTGAATGGTGGTCCCTTTGCAAGTTCAACGAACTGTCCAACTAGAGTAACTCAGGGGAGGAGACAGTGCACCTCTCCCCTAGAGATAGAGCCTGATTTTACTAGTTAATGAGTTGGAACATTTCAATGAAAAAAATCTAAAAATTGGTAGCAGTTTCTGTGACCGGGATGTAAGCAAAGAGAAAGGGGACCAGGAAACGTGAATATATCATTGTTCCTTGTATGTGAACAGGGAATTCTTGTTTCTTTGTCTGTATGCTTGCTTGCTGGCAAGTGGTATACAATCCTGTCCAGCATAGATTAAACTGCCTGGAGAGCTGACAGCTTTGTGACTGGGAACACCAGGAACTGGAGAGATTCCAGTGTGACCGGATATGGAGTGAGTGTAACGACGACGACGACGACGACAACAACAACATCAGTATTTTTTGCTCCCCTTCTTTTCTTTTTATCCCTGTTTGCTCATGTAAACCCCTGCCACCACATGAGACTGAGATAGTAAATCTGCCTGTAGCCCTTCCATCCTTTCAGGTTTGTACCCAAAGGAGAAGACGAAAAGCTCAAGCAAAAGCCTAAGGTTTACTTTGACTTTCCTTGGTTTGTATCTTGTACTCATGCCTGAACCAAACACTAAGCAAAAGAAGAAATGTCCTTTACCAGTGATAATCATAGGATTCCTTCTCAGCTTTAAAAACAAAGTATGTTTTGGCCCAGTGGAGAGCCACTAGAACGTCATGGACTGAGAACGGTAGACACGGGAACTAAAACTTGGGCTGTATTCAAGATCCAATCTACATCAAACAATGGTAACAACCAGGATTTTTTGAGTGCATGCTGCTTGCACAGGGAAAACGGGTGATCTGTGAGTGCAAACTCCTTTAGTCTGCACCAACTAGGACAAGGGAACGACAGGAGAAAGAAACTGGTCAGTTTTAGGGCAGCGATCCCCAACATGAACAATTCTGTCTCTTGTCCTTTGTCAGAAGCCAGAGCTGTCCATGGTTTGCTGGGCAGTTCTGTCCTGGCCAAAAGCCAGAAATGCCCGAGACCTTTAGTGGCACTGGTTTGTGCTCTGTTTTCTTGTGATCTCTCTTCTCTTTCTTTACAGCAACTTAGATGAAAGCTATGCATGAACGTGTGAGCAAAACTCTAGACACATGGGAAGGAGAAGCGCGTGCATGGGACAGTCAGACTGAGTAGCTCATCTCCCAGAGAAGCATTTTGAACCCCTGGATAGGGACCCTCCTGGGAACACAGCTTTGGGAACTGCTCCTGCCATACAGGATTTCTGTTTGTGCTGTTTCTTTCTAGCTCTCACTTACGACCCTTGAAGTGGCTGATCTTTGTTGTCGACTTGACACAACTCCTAAACAATTCCAATCTTATCTTTAAGATATTCAGCCCTTGCTGGCCTGGACATGACTACATAGAGCAGGCTGACTTTGAACTTGGAGAATCTGCCTGACTCTGCCTCCCAGGTGGCTATTATCTTTGAAAATTAACTATTCTAACACATCTGTAACACTCACGTGAGTCTGAGTCATAGGGCAAAAATGGATAATTCCTTTTAAAGAAAATTATTCCTGAACCTTCCTTAGAGTTGGCTATAAGAATGATTGCTAGAGATTTCTATTGTTAAAGGAGCCCAGAGCTTTAAACTCATGTTAACAGTCCTGAGCTTATTTGGAATTTTAGTCATCCTAGTCTCTATAAACATCAATATTATTTCTGTAGTTCTGCTCCCAAACGGATGGTTTCCTGATATCCATAACTTCCAGTTGGCTTGACAAGGATTTATATGGCCATAGAGACCACTGTAAGGTTAAAGAGAATTTCCAAATCAATTATGATAAAATATCACATCATGTTTTAGTTATATGGTTTACTATCTAATAGCCTTCCCACAGCTCTCTACCTAGGAAATAGCTTCTTTATTTTTTATTTATTTAATTTAATTTTTTTTTTTTTTTTTTTGGGTCTTTTCGAGACAGGGTCTCCCTGTAGCCCAGCTGACCTGGAACTCACTCTGTAGACCAGGCTGGCCTTGAATTCACAAAGATCTGCCTGCCTCTGCCTCCCAAGAGCTAGGACTAAAGGCGTGCGCCACCACGCCCGGCTAGGAAATAGCTTCATTATTCTCCCTTAGCTTAACAGAAATATGATTTTTTTAAAATTTTATTTATTTGTATGTGTATGAATGTACTGTCTGCAATGCCACAGAGGTAAGATGAGGGTCTCGGATTCCCCTGGAACTGGAGTTCTCCTGGAATTGGAGTTACAGACGGTTCTTAGCCGCCATGTGGGTGCTGGGGATGGAACCTGGGTCCTCTGCAAGAGCAGTCGGTGCTTTTAAGCGCTAGGTTATCTCTCCAGCCCTAGAAGTATGAAATTAGTTAAGCGTCTTCTGCAATGGAAGAGCTAAACTCCTTGGAGGTTTATAAAATTTGTTTCAAAGTTAGAGTTGATTTTATATGATATCAGAAAAAAGAAAATGTGTCAACAAATCTCTGATCTTAATTTATAAAGAAAATGAAAATTTTCATCATTATTCCATTTTCCTTCATTGAAGAGGTATTCCCTGCACGCTTATTAAATTTGTACCTTAAAAACAATTTTTGACTTTTAATCTCTTAGATAAAAGTGCTTGCCATTTTCCCTAAAGCAATGTGAGCTTGTAATTATTAATTCACATAAATTTTCTCTTTTTCTTAAAATTGGTTTTGTGAAATTAATTCATAGAAGTATCTTCATAGTCAGTTAAATTTAGTAGATGGGGGTGTTTTAATGGGATTACTTGAATTATTCAATAACTCATGGCTAAATGGATTTAGTCACCAAATAGCAACCTCATCTAAAAATGTATATTCCCTGGCTTTCAACATGCAGCCCTCTATTTGACACCACAGTCTTGCAAATGAATGTTGCCATTGCATGGATCATACTTCTTCCTCTAGTTTAGCTGTTATACATTAGGAAATGAAGAGTCCAGTTCAATTATTATTCTTATTTTGCAAACTCTCAAACTGAACTTCAGGGTACAAAGTACACATCTTCCAGGGGCCACTGCATCAAGAAAACGTCAGTTGTCACTTGGCGAGGCCATTAAGTAGACAAGTCCAAAATAAAACTAAGAACAGAGAGGACATGTCATGCATTCTATAAATTGTGTGTTCTGAGAACCTATTAAATCTGACAGAGAAGGGGGCCTGCAATGGAGAGCCCCTGATTACACCATGTACTTTATTCCCTGTTGACTTTGGTTATGCCTTACCTTCCCATTTCCTAGAGAAATAAATTAAAAGTCAGAAGTAATTTGCTTGACGGAGGGTGCAGGTGGAATTTTTCTCAGAAGAACGTTTGCACACTGAGAAATCCAATTTAACCCCTTGATGGGGGATAGCGTATTTTCTTTTGTTGACAGCTTTGTGGCAGCTAAAATAGGGACCTGATTAAATAGAGACAGTGAGAGATTGAGGTCTTGTTCTAACAGCAGGGGTCAAGGCCTCTAATCTTATCTCCCAGAACACTGAGATGAACTGAGGACTTCAGCAGAGATTAGTCCAGCTATTCTGTGCGATGGGAGGGGAAATATTAAGAACCTAGAAAGAAGTATGAACAGCCATTTAAAAAATATAAATATTGGCGTGTGAAAATAAGCAAGTTCAACTTGTATGGTAAAACAGAAACGAAAAAGAATGGCCCGGCGTGGTGGCCCATGTCTTTAATCCTAGCATTTGGGAGGCAGAGGGAGGCGGATCTTTGTGAGTTCAAGGCCAGCCTGCTCTACAGAGTGAGTTCCAGGACAGCTGGGGCTACAGGGGGACCCTGTCTCAAAAATAAAAAAAAGAAAAAATCCCTAATTTAATTGAAAAGATGAACTTTGGATAAGTTCATCCTCTGAAAACTGTTTTAAAAGGCAAAAGCCTCAATGGGAAAATGTAGCAAATTTGAAATGAATTTAAGATACTACAATTTTAATCTAATTTTTGTGTTGCATTTATCAAATAAAACTTAGTTTCCACAAGCATATTTAGTACAATTAATCAAACCTAACCAGTGCATAATGTCTGTTTTATACTTTCAAAAAATACTGCTTTATATGTTCACCGGGTCTTATAGATCACACTAGTTTAGTATTTTTATTATTTTTTCATCCATTTACTTGCAAATTCAGGAAGAATGTAGAATGTAAATTTTGTGATTTACTAATAACAGTCATTTTCCAATTCATTGGCTCTGAGAATGAATACTTTACCAAGGCTATTAAGAATACAGCAGAACATTTAGCAATGATCTCTGTCTCACAAAACTCTGAAAGCCATATTTTTCAGCTAGGTGTCTGTGTGTGTGGCTTTCTACCAGGCCACTTCTGGGGCTGAGATATTTCCCTGTACATGCCTTTGAAAATATTTCCTCTATAAGTCATGTCTATCTACCACATCTAATCTCCCTGATTAATGCATGGGTGGGGAGACTGGAGAAGAATTGCACCCCCCCCTTTTTAAAAATGGGCTTTAATAATACCTATGGACTGTCAACAATTATGTAGATAGTTTTAAGTATAACTTCTGATAAATGAGGTATATACATGTATAAATAGAAATAGTTTTGTGATCTATAGATTAGAGAAAATTTAGTTAAATACATGTTAGTATTTCTATTTCATTATCATCTTGTTTCATTCTTTCTTTATTTAATTTTCATGCTGGGGTGGAGCCCAGAATCTGAAACATGCTAAGCAAGTTTCTTCCACCAAGTCACACCCCAAGTGTGTGTTCTGCATTTCCACTGAGTCACACTTTGAGTGTGCATTCTGCATTTCCATTTTCAAGGTCTTACACTTAGCTTTACATTCTTCAAGAATATGACACATTTTTGCCATGCATGGTAATATACACCTTTAATCCCAGCACTCAGGAGGTAGAGGCAGGAAGATCTCTATAAGTTCAAGGCCAGCATGGTCTACAGAGTGAATACCAGGACAGCTGGAGCTACAGGGAGACCCTGTCTCAAAAAAGACAAAAAAAAAAAAAAAAAGAAGAAATATTTTTATTTTTTTTTTTTTTTATTTTATTTATTTATTTTTTTTTTTTTGTCTTTTTGAGTCAGGGTTTCCTTCTAGCCCTGGATGTCCTGGAACTCAGGCTGGCTTTGAACTCACAAAGATCCGCCTGCCTCTGCCTCCCGAGCACCACACCCTCTCCAAGGAGTCTTTTTATTTTAAAGAACATTTCTCAGCTTTAGGACTGGAGTAATATTTTTCATCCTCAAAGTCATTTCTTTCCATCTTGATGATGGTATTTGGGGTCCTACATGCCCTTCTCCCTCTATAACTTAGAATAGACTAACTGTCCTACTTAGCTTTCTATTGCTGTAGTAACACACTATGACCAAAACCAACTTGGGGAAGAGAGGGTTTATTTCATCTTACTCTTCCAGGTGACAGTCCATGACTGAGGAAGCCAGGACAGGAAGTTACACAGGGCGGGAACACGAAGGCAGGAACTGAAGCACAAAACATGGAGACAGTTCTTACTGGCTGGCTCCCTCTGGCTTCCTCTGATGCTTCTGTTAGCTCAGATCCACCTGCCCAGGGATGGCACCACCACAGTGGGCTGGGTACTCCTATGTCAACCAGCAAGTAAGAAAATATCCCAGGGAGGGAGGCCACAAGAGACTTTGATAGAGACTATTTCGTGATGGAGGTTCCCTCTCCCCAAGTGTGCCCAGTTGACAACTGAAGCCAACTAGGACTCCTACCTACACTTACAAATCAAGTGATGCAAAAATACATGCATGACAATGTTAGAAAATAGGTATTTCTTGATGCATTTTCTCATCTTTGACTTTAATATTCTTCCTACTTTCCAAGTCTCTTGGGCAAATCTCCTTTTCTCATATGAGCTTTCGAGTGACTCCACTTAAGCCTCTGTCATTCTAGTTTTGCTTTTCAACTATTACTATTTCCAGAATAAGCAAAATGATTTCACAGGAAATTTAACTTCCTGAGTAGTCTCTTATGGGAATTTGAGAGTACATGTACATTTCTATATTCATTTGCTTTTTTTAAGTGATTTTCATAAAAGAGCATATTATTTCCAACATATATATGCCATATGCTATTGAACTACTGAACTTAGTAACAGTAAAATAAATGTCAATGTTGCCACATACAGGGTTTCTGTGACTTCACTAGTATAGGTGAGGTAAAGTCCCTGAAGAGGAGGTGTTCTGGGAGGACATGACATAGAATAGGTAGGAGTTTTTAAATTCAGCCTCATTTTGAATGTAGAGAGGGTGTGATTTGGCGATTTTCTAAACATCAATTTCTCTACACTCCCTTGGAGATGGTGGTTCCATTTTATATTTTTGTTAGAAGAGTTAAATAAGACAGCTCATGCAAAGCCTACATATCACAGGAGAAGCAGGGTGGAAATGGTGAGGTCCTTGTGTGTGGCTTGACTTAAGAGTTAGGGTGCCTGAAATCCATGGTCACACAAAGCTTCCTCCAAGTTAGTGGCTCTTGTTTCTTGTGAAGTAGAAGAACAAAATTTAGGGACTACACAAGGAATGTACCTTTCTCTAAAAGAGTTTATTATAGGTCAGAGGCAGGAGCTTCAGAGAGATCAAGCAGGCCGAGTTCCTTTACAGCAGGTGCTGTCCCAGAGATGGGTACCTGGAGCTGTAGTCTAAGGTCTTTGTAGAGGACTGATGACGGAAACATGACAGAAGCTGGTCAGTCAACTTGGCCTTTCCACCAAGAGTCCATGTGACTTTCTATCCCAGTGGCTGGACTGGGGGTTCTGGCACATACCAGTACCTCTGGCTACATTTTTAACATGTGTGGTCTCTGGCCCAGGAAGAAGTGAAATCAGAATGTGAATCAGTGTCTCTGGCTGGAACTTTGCTGGTATTTTTGGCCAAAGCCATGCCTGTTTTTGAGATACTTGCACCTGCCTATCTGCCTGGCTTCTATCTCCTGTTCCCATCAGCTACGGCTCAATTCATTCTTTCTCTTTTACCTCATTGTGTATGCCAGCCTAAGTTAAAGCCCATTTTCTGTTTATGTCAAAGGATTTCTGTGATGAGAATTTAATCTCCAGTGTACTTCCCATTTCTGTGTCTTCCTGGTAGACTCGTTTAAAAAGGAAACACATTTAGTCTATGTTTTTTCAGAGAGTGAGGTGGCTACTGAGAAGAAACAACATAAATCACATTCTATTCTTTCTTCAATAAAGATGAGCAAGTCAGAATCTGCATTTTCCAGGTTCCCAGACAGAGGGCAACTATTTCTACTAATAAAAACAGCCCAAATTAAATAAGGGTTTGTTACACATGAAGAGGTGAGGCAGGCTATGGGATATCTATCCGTTTTCTCCTGCTGCATACTTTAGTCCAGAGAACGGTATGTTGAGGAAGCCAGCAACCATATCAGAAGTTAGACATAATTTCAGGAGCCTGCAACTGCCTGCTTTTTCAAGTGCAGCTATTCCTTGCGGACAGCTGCCTTCCTGAGTCACTCCTGAAGCCCAGCTAGGAATTCTTGTCTTCAAGCTTCTGAGCAATTTCCAAGACAGTTTATTATTTTTTTTCTTGATGTGATAAATCTCTTTAATAGAGTATGCTCTGCTCACTGTTATTTGACTGACACAGGAAATAGTAAAACAACAATAATTCACATGGCGATAGCTGTTTGCCCAGTGAATGTACCAAATGAAAACATTTTCTGGGAAGAAACAAAACACAGCTCTGACGAAATTCTTGCATAAAATGTGGAAATGCCTTTGCTATGTCAATCTTCTCATCTCAAGATCCTCTGTTTAATCTCATGTGCACAGATCCCCCTTTTCCAAGGACATTTATAAATTGCATAAAATATAACCAGAAAAAATTTAAAGTATAATTTAGATTTCCTACTGTAAGCAGTAACATCTGTTATCACTAACTGGCTTTTCGTTTTGCAATTTTTTTTTTTCCTACCGAAAGAAGAATTGTTTAGATTTGTTTTTTGGGTCTTTCCAAAATTATTTGCTTTCCATGGAAAATTTTAACTAAGAGGAAAGATGACAGTAACTAGGTTTGTGTTCTCAGTGTTATTAGAATAGAGGAACATTTATTTTCCTGTTTTGATGACCACACCTGCTGCTTCCGAGCACACTGACATGTGGAGGAACGGGGCAGTGTTGTGCAGAGGATCGACAGCTCCAATGACACTTTTAGCACTTTTCTTCCTACCTTAAGAGAGGAAAAGAGAGGAGACAAGGAAAACAACAGAAGGCAGGAACATGATTCTGGAGGAGAAAAAGCATGATGATCCACAGCATTTCAAAACAACATCCACTCAGCTGACATGAGTGCTTTGCAAAGTTCTGGGGATCAGAGTTTCTGCAAGGTTTTGATAATATAGTATTGAGTAGCCAAAGAAAAATTGCTTTTTTCTTTTTCTTTTTTTCTTTTTTTTTTTCCCCAGGAGCCCTTCTAAAGGAGCTCTCCAAAACGAACCTGTTTACCACTTTTCTCCTAACCAGGCTTTGAGCACTAGATAGCTCTAAACGCTGATGGGGCAGAAAATTCTAGCTTTAGATAGAAACATCACTCAATCTCCAAGCAGAGGATTGACAGCACATGATCATTAAGAACAGCTCAAATTACACTTCTCCAGAAAATTGCTTGGAAGCTCAGCTAAGCAAGGGAGGTGATGGACTGGTCCTGGGGCTGCACTGGTTATTTACAATGACCTTGGCCTCTTGATTACAATGGTTATTAGTAAAGTAGTACCAAGGTTTTTGAGTCCTTTTATTAAAATATTAGAATTATTTTCTCTCTGAGGTTTCAAAATGCTATTAAGATATATGTATAGACTAAACTCAGAACCTTCCTCAAGTGTAAAAGGACAGCTTTCTACCACTGAGCTACACATCCAGCCTCATTTTTCAGCTTTATAAAAGGAAAGTTACAAAAGGTATATAATTTATAGCAAGCTATGCTAAAGTATGTGTGTGTGTGGGGGGTGGACAAAGCCCAATTCTATTTTCTTCTCGTTATGTGAATCAAAAAATGTAAGAAAGAAAATAGTCTTTCAATTTGCTTATGAAATCATTAGCAAGCTTCTGATCTATGTTACTTTATTGTCATTTATTTTATTCACAAACAGTTTTATATTGCTTTGTTTATACCCCCCCCTTTCTTTCAGTTCCTCTTGCTAAAAGCTATGATTAGCAAACCTGATCCATTTCAAAGACTCCCAGGCCTGGAGCTGGAGAGATGGCCTAGCAGTTAAGAGCATGGACTGCTCTTGCAGAAGACTGGGGTTTGATCCCCAGCACCCCCATGGAGGCTGAGAACCATCTGTAACTCCAATTCCAGGAGAACTCCAGTTCCCAGGGGAATCTGACACCCTCTTCTGACCTCCGCAGCATTGCACGACACTGGTGCACAAACCTACATGCAGACAGTACATTCATACACGTAAAAATAAATAAATAAATAATAAAAAAATAAAAAAAAACAAAGACTCCCAGGCCTGTAAAAACACATCTGTAAACCCTGTTTTACAGGAATGGGTTCATACTGTCTGTATTTCTTAGATGAATTCCTAAAAGTCACACAGTTAAGGGGAGGTGCAAGTCAGACCTAGAACCAGGAAAACCCCAACATCTGAGCCTGTGGTCTTAAAAACTATGCTAACTTAGCAAAAACAAAAATGAAAGGAAACAATATTTTGCATGAGAGCTTCAACATAGTTCTGTGAAAATACCCGCAGTGCAGTCTGCCATTTATAAATGAAGTACTGGGAGCACGCAAAGAGAAAATAAATCCTTTGTCTATGATCATTAAAATGCTATTGCATTGTGAGTCATCTCACTTTTGATGGTCAAGAATTTATTTTCTTTTATTTTTGTTTCTTTCTGTATAAAGAAAAGAGAGAAAAGCATATGATTACCAAGCAAATTTATTTGAGCAGAGGTTTTAAAGATAGAAAGAAAATTACTACTCTCAGTTTTCCCAGGTTATCTTCATGATTGTTGCTATAGTATTTAGTGGAAAATTCTGTTCTTTCCCCCATCACATCCTTTATTGATGCTCAAGAGACAAGATGGGAATGAAAAACCACCTTTAATATCTCTCTAAGCAATATGTATTTTGGAGTTTATAGACTAAGCGATATGTAAAATCAATTCGTTTTTTAAAAGTATGGCTCTATAGATTTGTCTTTTCTTCCAAAGATATTAATTGGTCCAAAGGGGCTGTGAGGAAGTAGTTTAGTGGGACTTAAAACCTATCAAGGAATATTTACTCGGTGCCTACTTGGTAATGTACTGCCTTGTGAATGCCTTTTAGAATTTTTCCTGCATAAATGTACTATTTGTATATGCTATAGAAATAGATGTTGGGAGGAAATTAAACTAAGAAAGCTATTATTTGTGTCTGATCTGCAGTCCTCTTCATAGAGGTCAATAATAATGGCTTCTCTATTCTGCTCTTCTCTTGAGAGGAGAAAAGAAAGATCTCAGAAATCAGAAAGCTACATTAGCAGACATATAGAGAACTGGAGAACAATGCAGCGTTCTCTTCTCTAAATGAGTGTGTAAAAGAAGTTGGCTGGACATCCTCTACAGTCTCTTTCCTTTAATTAGAGACCAAAATTTTACCAATATTTTCACAACAGTTGGGTAAAGCTTTCTTTTGTATCCCTTGCTAGTTATCTAGCACTTTAAACCTAGAGTGTATAGCCATAGGGCAAGAAACCCATATGCTGTTGGCAACAGATGCTGGGTAAAGGATTAGCACATATGTTCCTCCTTATTCCTGGCTTTGCTTTCTCTGCTTTCATTTGGTCAACAAGCACCTGAAAAAATTAAATATAAATTTTCACAAATAATTAATATGTTTTAAATTGTTTTATGCTATGAGATTGTGCTGAAATCTCACACTGTCTCTCTCCATCTCACCCAGGTTATAGACCATCTCTTTTCCAGAGTATCCATGCAGTGTACACAGGTGTGTACTTTGGTCCCTTAGTGGTTTTCTCAGTTGTCCTGGGGGCTGGAGAGATGGCTAGTAGTTAAAAGCACTGGCTTCTTTCCCAGAGGACCCGGGTTTGGTTCCCAAAACTCATGTGATGACTAACAACTTGTCTGTTAAGTCCAGTTCTAGTGGGTCTGAAGGCCTCTTCCGGCCTCTACAGGCACAGCACATATGTGGTGCATACATGCAGGCAAAGCACTAATACATATAAAATTATAAACAACAATAGCATTGTTCTAGTAGCATAGTGCTTTGTTTAAGAAACTTTATTTACTTAATACTGGATCAAAAGAAAAAGAATGACACTGGCTTTTAAAGATGCCAAAGAGAAGATTTAAGGTTTTCTTTGAATTGAAAAGGTGCTCTGACTAGAGAGAGAGAGAGAGAGAGAGAGAGAGAGAGAGAGAGAGAGAGAGAGAGATCCTATAAGTTTGATCCAGTATACTATTAATATAGTTCTGTTTTATTCAGTTATTGTTACTACTCTTTCATTGTGCTTACTTTATAAATTAAACCTTTTCATACATATACATGCAATAGAGGAATATAGTAGATGGATTTAGTATTACCATTGATTTTAGTAATCTATTGGATATTTCTCATAAATAAGGGGAGACTAACACATATATTTAATACAAAGTAATAAATTCTGAAAAAGCACATAACTTGTATAACAAGTAATAGACAAAAGATAATACTTTTTTGTATGTACTCTTCCTGGAAGGATATGAAAATAACTCTTTCATGGCCATCTTGCTGTCATTTGCTGTCTGAGAACCAATTCAACAAGAGGAAAAGATGATGGTAAGTCAAATAAAAGATGAATCAGTTCTTTAGTTTAACATTTTGTTTATTTCTTATTCTTTCTGTATGTGTGTATTGTCTGCATGCATGTATTGTCTGTACCCCTGTCATGCAATGCTCACCAAAGTCAGAAGAAGGTGTCGGCTCCACTACACTGGAGTTATGATTTTGGATGGTTATTAGCCACCATGTAGATGCTGGGACTAAAACCCAGGTCCTCTGCATGAGCACCCAGTGCTCTTAACACTGAGCAGTACCTCCAGGCCCCCATGAATCAGTTCTTAATGCTGTTTTCCACAGCACTGAATTCAGCTCTAACCTTGAACTTTTTTACCTCAATCATCCTGGTTACTGAACAGCGGCCGTTTAATCTAATTTAGATGATTTTTTTATTGCTTGCAATCTATACAGGGATGATTCATAATGGGAGAACAATCCCAAAGGCACAAATCCAACTACAAGATATCAAATTCACACGAGATCCTGGCAAATTCTAAGAGACATTCTCAAATCAGTTTTAGAACCGCATTATCAATGCTGAGTGAAAGTAGAGGACAGGGAAAGGGAGTTCCTTCAGGAAATATGTGAGGGATAAAAGACTGTAAGATGTGGGACTGTATAGGCCAGGCGTGGTGGTGCACACCTTTAATCTTAGCACTTGGGAGGCAGAGACAGGCGGATCTTTGTGAGTTCAAGGCCAGCCTGGTCTACAAGGTGAGTTCCAGGACAGCTGGGGCTACAGGGAGACCCTGTCTTGAAAAGACCAAAAAAAAAAAAAAAAAAGATGTGGGACTGTAATGAATAGGCACAAAATGACCCCAAGTACTTTAGACTATTGGGTTTTAGGCAAATATGGAAGTGAGATGCACAGGTAACCTGATTTTTCTGCATAAAAGTAGCAGTAGCAGAGTTACCAGTCTCTATTTCAAACAATTCAATTCCAATGACACTGAAATGCAATATAATGTTGGCTCCAAATTATTTTTCCAAGTTTTTAGACATTGAATAGTGGGTTTTGAATAGCAGATTAATTCAGGTAACTACGGACTAATAAAATGTACATATAAGGAAAATAGCCTATGTGTTTATTTCCCTTAGTATTAAAAATGCAGAACATAAATGGAAGAATTATAAATAAGTCAAATTATTAGAGGTTGGATCTACATGGGAAAATGGAATGTTGAAATTTGCTTGTGGAGTAATGATTGTTCCCAATGTTCAGTGTTCAGCTCAAGCCTCTTGACTGTGCTCTTAACTTTTCTCCTTCAATTTCTTCCCTGATCATAACACTCCATCTGTTTTTCTGGTAAATATCTTGTGAATATGTTATTTCTTGTTCCATTCTCTCCAAACTTGTACTTAGGTATTTTCTCACATATGAAACAAATCTGAGCACAGACCCAAACATTCCAAAAACGTTTTAGAAATCTCTATGCACAAAATTGAAAGAACTAAGCTAGAGTGATAATTAAGTTCTAGTTTTCTTGGAATCACCTGCTTTTTTTACAGTAGTCCTAGGAAATGGTCAGCAGTATTTGATAAGTTTTATGTACACAGGAGTGAATTAGCTGAGGCTTCATCCAACACTGAAGTTCTCAGTAACAACCTGCAATGTGACTGAGTGTATAAACAAACTGAAACTGAATTTTGGAGCATTTGTGTGACAAGTGGCTGTGTTCCAGCTACTCGCAGCAGGCTTTCACCCAGGCTCAGCCAGTGTACTAAGGTCGTCTCCTGATTCCTTTCCTTCTGCCCTTCAGCCTATAAAACATCTCCCACTCTGTTGGCACAGTGCTCTCTGGACTTCTCATTTTTGAATTCAGTTCTGACTGCTGCCTGATTCATGAGTTGTTCTTTGCTCAAACTCTCTTAAATTTAATTCGTGTAATTGTAGTTTTTCTTTGAATATTTTTTGCTACTGCATTTGGCACAATTTGTAAAATAAAGTACTTGGATCCCCAGATACAGTCTCATCGTATAGGCTTCAAAGGATAGAAGACTCCTTAGAAATTCCACAAATTATTTGGTATAATTTTTGTTCTGTAATAATTTCTTGATGATAACAATAGCATACTGTATTTTATCACTCAGATTCTTTGATGTTCAAACTCTGGTGAAATGAGAGTTCATAATAAATTCTGCGTTTTAAAGGTATGTTAGGTCTCCAAAAACAGAGGCTTCCAAGATACTTTCCTATTTATTTATTCAGTCTTTTTCTAGTACATATTTTCTCTATTCCCTCCTTCACCGATTTAAACAATTATCAGAATGTTCTCCATAACTGAAAGAATAGTAGGATCTGGGGATAAAAATGTTAATCAGATATACTTTTTGCCTTTAAACAACTCATAGTGTATAAGGAACAGAAATGAATAGAAAAGTAAACAGAATGGGCAATATACTCAATTTGCAGAACAGATGATAAAAGAAATAATGTTCTTTATTCCAAGATAAATGAAATGTGTTTGGATAAACGTCAATACTGAGACCATGGGCAGGAACATATATGTCATAGTTTCTTTCTTTTTATATAAATTAACTACAGATGTCATTGAGTCTCTGTTTCCTAGTAATGGGGTCCGTTTGCATTGCTCAATAACTATTTCTAAATAAATTACAAGAATAATCTATTATGTATTTCTAAATGTCCATCAAAATAATAACACAGGATTATGTGAGAATGGTTTTGTTTATCATTTTCACCTGAGCCAGTATTTGGGATGTCACTCCTGAGGACAGTTTGAAAAAAAATAACAGATGTACCAAACCCACACTTCTCAAAATTAACCACTGATGCACTGTGCACATGTAAATACACACACACACACACACACACACACACACACACACACACACACTACTCATGCATAATTATAGAGAGAATTCAGGGCCAAAATTATGTGGCCTTGGCACATGAAGATTTAATAGGTCTTTGGCCCATGAGAATTAGAAGAAAATGTATTTACATTATTCCTGATATGTGAAAGAGACTTTAGATTATTTATCAAAGTGAATAGTACTGAACATTTCTTGTTATACACATAAATGAAAGAATGATTGAATAATGATATCTCACAACTTGACTTCAGTAGTTTTTTTGGTAAGTTATGATCCAAACTGTACAAAACCTTTGTCAAGAATCAGTTCTTATTCATTTAGGTGAGCATGAGTAAACTTTCTGAAACTCTGTGGGGGTGTGTGTGTGTGTTTGTGTGTGTTTGTTTGTGTGTGTGTGTGTGTTTGTTTGTGTGTGTGTGTGTGTGTGTGTGTACACGCTTGTGTGAGCACATTGTGTATTCTGGGCCAGATTGCTGGGGATAAAAGTTTTGTATCAATGGGAGCTATTGTATAAAGTTAATATTTTGACTTTAAAAGAAAATAGAGAAATTAGAGATGACAAGATATTGTGTCATGGGTAAAAAGGCAAAGTCCAAATGTCCCCTTGGCCCTGGTAGTACATCGGTTGGGGTTTATCACCAAGATCACTGAACATTAATGGCATGAGCTAATGCTTTTGATTTTCTCTGAAGAGAGCTGGGTAAGGGAATAATTCTTAATATGATAGCCAGAAATTTGGCATTTTACTAGATTCTGTATTTGGCTTCTGGTCTTCTATCTCAGTTCTCTTCCTTCCCCATGTCCCATTCTACTTGTTCCCATGCATTCATCAGATTGGCTGGCCTTTTCTCCTTCCTGTTTGTACTTTTATCTGCCTATGTCCTTCCTGCTGTATTTTCTGGACTAAATCCCAAACTCCTCTCTGACCTTTAATAAGCTGCTCAACCTCCACTGCTTCTAGGAAGCCTTTCAGTTTCCAGCAAGGGAGAGTCCCTGTGAAAGTATTGAGACAATTCCTTCTGGGAAGGAAAATATAAGTAAGCATCATCCACCTCATTCCCTTGGCCCCAGCAATAAACTGAGCTACCTTTCCACCAAAATGCCCTCTGGGAAACTGAGTGTATTTATATAATATCCAGTCCCGCTTCCTTCTCTCCGTGTCTCTTTCTGTCTGTCTGTCTGTCTGTCTGTCTGTCTGTCTGCTATCAATGCTCTAGAATTTAGATGTTAATGAGGCATTTTGCCTTCAGAGTCTGGCTTCTGAAGCTCTTTAAAAATTGTTTAGAGTTGTGGATGCTTATTTGCTGTCACTGGGTATTGTCATTTGTGCTGTTAAAAGTGCTGAGAAAATAGTTTGTGAAAGAGGGCCTCACTTCTAATGCCCAATATGTCTCCAGGAAGTTCATAGGAATTTTGCTTGTCTAAAAAATTCAAGTTGTAATTCACTTACGATAAAATTAACCATATTAAAGAGTACTGTCTTGGGACACATCATGCCCTGTGTTGGCATTTACTATGTTCCCAATACTGCACAACTGTCACCTTATTAAGGCATTTTCTTTACTCCAAAGAAAAGCTACAACCATTAAGCAACCTGTCTGCATTGTGAAATATGTGGCATTTTGTGTTAGTCTTCTTTTACCTAGCAAAATGCTCTCAAGTTTCATGTGTATTATATACATCAGGGCTTCATGTCTTTTATGACTGGATAATATTTTATTGTATGGATATATGTGTCACAATTTATTCATCAGTTAGTGAACAGACTTCTAAATATATTTTCATTGTTTGTATCCTGCTATAAATGTATCTATACAAATAATTGAATATTTCTCATTGTGTGTATGTGTGATGTGTGTGCATAGTGTATGTTCACATGTTTCTGTAGGTATGCACACTGTCATACACATGGAAAGGTCAGAAGAGGACATCGGGTGTCCTGCTCTGTCATTTTCCGTGTTATTCTCTTGATACATGGTCTTTCATTGAGTTTAGAGTTGATATTCCTCATCTTCAGCCTTCAGGGTGCTGGGATTACAGGAGAGCATGCTGATTTTTTATGTGAATACTGGGAATTTGAGTTGAAGTCTTTATATTTGTACAGGAAATGTTTTTACCTGCTGGGACATATCCCCTGCCTCTGAGTAATTATTTCCATTTGTTTTGAACATATATAGGAATTGTTGAATTTTATGTTAGCTTCCTAATTTTGAGAGGGAAATATGGATCTTTTGCCAACAGCACCTGGAATGTTTAAGGTTTCCCAGCAATGCATAAAACTTCAAATACCTTTACACTCTTGCTAATACTTATTTCTATTAAAATTTTTGATACATATCCAGTGGTTAAGAAGTGGTATTTCCCAATTTTGATTTCCCAAATATTTAATAATATTTAACATCTTCTCATGTTTAGTGACCATTTTATGTATGCATATGAGTGTTTAGCTTAATCCATGTTAACCACCTGGTGCACACAATGTCTGGAGAGACCAGTTGAGAGAATTGGATTCCCTGAAATTCCTATGGATGGTTGTTACCCACCATGGGGGTAATGGGAACTGAACATGGGTCCTTGTTAAAAGGATCAAGTGCTTTTAATCTATATTATTAGGTAGGAGTATGACATCATTTTTCTTTTCTCTTTTCTTTCTTTTTTTTTTTTACTTTGAGACAGGGTCTCCTTGTAGCCCCAGCTAGCCTGGACCTCACTGTGTAGACCAGGCTGGCCCCAAACTCACAGAGATCTACCTGCCTCTGCTTCCTGAGTGCTGGGATTTTTACCCCAGTACTGTTTTTTGGAGACTTAGTTTTTCTCTGTTGAATGTTCACCATTGTTGAAAATAAGTTTGCCTTAGATGTTTGAGTTTACGGACTTCTGTTTTCCTTCAGTGCTTTAAGCTAACCCCTCTGTCAGCAGTAGATTATTTTCATAACTGTTGCTTTATAGTGTATTTTGAAATAAAGATAAAATTATTCAGTTTGATTGTGATTTTCAATATTCTTTTAAACATTCTGATCTCTGTTGAAACTCCACATGGATCTGAGAATTTTCCTAAATATTTTGTAAAATAACAAAATAAAACAAAATATACTATTGCCATTGAATTGTGATGGAGATGTATATCAGGACTCTTGGTCACTTTGAAGTATTGTCATCTTAATTGTAGTTAAATTTGTTGATCCAAACGTTGTTATACTTAGGAGTAACTTGTATGTTGTTGAAATTATTTTTCTTCATTAAATTATTTGCTACCGGGGCTTTGAGGAACGGCTCAGCAGCTAAAAGCACTGGCTGCTGTTGCAGAGGACCTGGGTCCGATTCTCAGCACCCACATAGCAGCTGTTAGCCATCCATAGCTCTAGTTCCAGAGGAATCTAATACCCTCTTCTGACTCTGCCAGCATTGTATGACATGGGTGCACTTACATACACACAGACAAAACATATACATACATATATACATATATATATATGTATATATATATATATATATATATATAATTTACTGTTTAGTGTATGCCTTGTAATTTGAGTTGAAAACTAGAAAATCAAAAGTTAATAATTGATGATTCTAGAGGGTGGATTCTCCAAGAGTTTTGTTTTTGCTTATTGAATGTTGGAATGATTCATTTGTCTAGAAACTTTTTCCAATTATTTGCCTTCTTTTCCAAGTATAGTCACTAAGATTCTGTTCCATTATCATAGCAGTCAGCTGGTCACTTGTGAATTATATCTTCAGATACATGGAACAAAACCAAACCAAGCCAAACAAATGAGAATCAAAGACACCAGGAATGGCTACCTCTCTCTGTCTTTGCAGATTCATTTGGAGCCAGGGCATGTGGTAAATATTGCAGTGGTCACTTTGGTACAGATTTAGCATTTTGTATCTTGCTATAAATGTATACACAACTCACAGCTAGAAGTCAAGCATTGATCCTCTCAACTCGTTTCTGAGTTTTTATCCATGGACAAGTTGACATTGTGGATTCCCTGGTATACTTCAAACTATGAAGAGTTCAAAGCCCTTCCTCTCCACGTGTTTTCCTTGGCATCTCCTTCATCCTAGGCTTTTCAATATATCTACTTCTTGCACACCCTCTTCTTCTATCTGCTTTTTCTCACTTCATACACATATGAGTGGTTTATGTCTACATAGTTCAGTAAGCAGCAGCCTAGGAAGTTGCTTTAGCCAAAAGAAGGCAAAGTATAGGCAAGTTTCTGGACCCTCAGTAGCCACTGTCAGATCATAAAGTATGGCAATATCTTGATAAGAAGTTCCAGATTGTACCTGTTGGTACCAGCAAACTGCATCACGAACATACACACCAATGCTCCCAATGTGAATTGCTGCTTAACGTTTAGCAGCCTTTTCCTTCAGTAGCTACTTATTATTTTGGGTTTAGATTCCAGATTTTGACAGGAGTTGATATTGTCAGTGTTACCTACATTAATGGCTGCTTCCAAGAAGGTGCTGATTCCCTAGGCATCCCATATCACTCCTTTTCTGTGTTTCACAGCTCCCAACCCCCACCACCCTCTTTAATTGTCACCCTCTTAATCTTACCTGAAAGTATCAGTGGGATGTTGGCGGATGTTTCAAATTCATATTCTGCTTCTCAAATTATTTGCTATTTTTGGTTTATTGACTAAATAATAAAAGGTTGCTAGAACCCATTTCTGAGATAAGAATAACAATGCAGAAAACTCTGGCGTAGGCTGTGACAACCATAGATACAGTGGCAGGAATAAAGTATCCTATTCTAATACAGTAGAAAGATTTTGCCTTGTTGAGAGTGGTTGTATATTGAAACCTATTATATAACTCATCCTGATTTCAGCAATGTTAAAATGTGAAATAAATGTACAGTTTAAATAGATAAAATACAATAAATATTATGTTTGAAGACCAATGTTATTTATGCTTTCCACTGTATTTTTTCAAATTATGACTCATTATTTTTTAATTTTTTGATTGTATTTTTATTTTATATTTATGACTCTCCTAGTATGTCTTCCATTGCTGTGACAAAACACTCTGACCGACACCAACTTGGGAAGGAAAGGGTTTATTCAGCTTACATCTCCTGGGTCACAGTTCATCACTTAGGGAGCCCAAAGCAGGAACTCAGGGCAGGAACCTGGAGGCAGGAGCTGAAGCACAGGCCATGGAGGAAGGCTGTTCACCGGCTTGCTCTCTGGCTCATGCCCAGCCCGCCTTCTTAAGTACACAACAACCTGCCCAGGGTGGCACCAGTCTTGTGGGCTGGGCCCTCCCACACTGCTCGACCATCAAGACAATACTCCACAGATGTGGCCATGGGCCAATCCAATGGAGCCAATTCCCCAACTGAGGCTCCCTCAACCCAGGTGTGTCAAGTTGACACTAAAGCTATCCAGCACATGACTCTTTTGCCTGAATATATATAAGAGCACCGAGTGGATGCAGTCCCTTGGAGACCAGAAGAGGGTGTTGGATCCCCTAGAAATGGAGCTACAGATGGCTGTTAGGTGCCATGTGGGTGCTGAGACCTGAGTTCAGGTCCTCTGGAATAGCAGCCAGTATTCTAACTGCTGAGCCATCTCTGCAGTCTCAGACTCATTATTTTTATTTTTTAATTTTTCTCTATGTGTATGAATGTACTGTCTGCATGTGGGTCTGTGCACCCGTGTCATGCAATGACTCAGAGGTCAGAAGAGGGTGTCTGGAGTTCTCCTGGAATTGGAGTTTCAGATGGTTCTCAGCTGCCATGTGGGTGCTGGGGATCGAACCCGGGTCCTCTGCAAGAGCAGTCGGTGCTCTTAACCACTAGGCCATCTCTCCAGCCCTCAGACTCATTATTTAAAGCTGGAAGGAAGGTCTATTTGTTCACTGTTCCACTCCAAGAACCAGTATTTCCTAAGAAATCCTGGCTTTTCATCTTTAGCTCTCATACAGAAATTTCAATGGATTCTTTAATTTACACATATATTCGAACTATGCTTAGTTGCCAGACACGAAACATTTATATTTTGTATAAATATTCTATTTATTTTCATAAGTGTATTTAGCTCCATCTTTGAAGAGATGCTTCCTAATCTTCACCTCTGTTAAGGCTGAGATGACCTGTTCATTATGACATAATGGGTTTGTCTGCAATTGAAAAGAGCAATAGCAAAGAACAACTGATTTTAATCCCTGCTGTCATTTTTATCATGTCCTAGACCTGACTAATACCTGAAGTGACTCAAGACCAAGATTTCTCTTGTATAAAACAATTGTCAGTATAAACTCTCTACTAGCTTTGAGACAATGTAGTAGAAATCATGAAATGACAGAGGTTACTGTTTTCCCTGCCTGCTCTCTCTTCCTGCCTTAGCATTCTTCTGCTGTTCTAGAGCCACCATTGTTCCCTTGGCGACAGTTTCCCAACCTTTCTGACCTGCTGTAAATCTATTGGTTACAGACATACTAGTTGCCAACTAATCTTGCATTTATAGATTCTGGATTTAGCTTGATGCTGGTTGGTAATCTCTCCCAGCTGTGAGCTCCCTGGGCATTCGTAACAGTGAAATTGTAAATTCTTTGCTACATCCTTTTGGAAACTAGGCAAATAAATATTAGATGGAGTGTATGTAATTGCTAGTGAACACTGACTCAGTTTTCTAAGCTCGAATCTTATTTTAAAATAATTAATATATTAAGTATAACAAATAGGTGTCAAATCATGTGCCAGAGGCTTGCTGCAAAGATGGATTTAGTCATGCTTCTCAGAAAAATGTAGGCAAAGGATGTCTCTAAGTATATTGCAAATGATAAGGATAATGATAATGGACTATGAAGCTACCATCACGAATAATCTATAATATTAATATCATAAAATTATTAATATCACATATGTAATTTGTAATATTCCATGGGACCATTTTATCCCCAAGGTCACAAATATATAAAGGCTTAATTTGTATTTGCACATGTGTGTGTTTGCAGCATAATTTTGCCAAATTGTTATACACAAAAACATATTTAAATTCTGGGTTACAAATTTCTCTATATGAAATTTTAGGGAACATAATTCTCAGATTAGGGAAAATATAACTTTTGCCTATAATCAAACTTATATAATCTCTTTTACTTCATGGAAAAGGTTAGAATAATCTTTGCAGTACATTTGAATGACTTGAGCACTGTGAGTGATTCTGATGTCAGTTGTCTAAGAACATTTCAAGATAAGTGGTGAACCAAAGGAATAAACATGTCTCAAAAGGAGCAATGAGAAAAGCTAAAGAGAAAGATGGGTTTTCAAAGCTGCCCAAGTAGTAGACATACTTATTTCAGTTCCATAAGCCAGGAACATTCTCTGATACATGTGATACTAGAATCTCTGGGAACGGTGTCCATAAATGGAAAGATGACTTCAAAGCCAGGTCTTCCCCATTCAAAGACTGCTCAGCTCTGCAGGTGTGTCTGATACAGACTTTAACTAAGACACTAAGACAAAGAACTTGGCTCTTCTTACTTTATTTTCCAAGCCTCACATGCAGAAATAAAGGCATATTGCTGTTCCAGCAAGAGCTTGCCATTGGTACTTTGCCTCAGGATGTGTGTACTACTTGCTTCTAACTAATCAATTGCTTGCCAGCACCCCATGATATCTTCCTGAATTAACAGAAAAGTGCCTTCCTGCTCCAGTGGAAGCCAGGGCCTTTGATGCTTGTCTCCTGACTGGAAAGGGATCACTGTGGATGAGTGGGAGGAAGCAGATGTTCTCTGTGTGGAACTGAAGCAGGCACCTCCAGAGGGTGGCAGAGCAATGCCATCTGCCCTTTTGTCAGTTCCTGGTTCAGCTGTTCCTGAGGAGAGAGGAAAAGCAATTTAAAATGTTTGTATGTTCTGTTCTTCCTAGGCCAGTGGACTGCCTCTCATTAGTCTGAGACCCACCAGGTTGTTTCATTAGTTGGAAATCCTCAACACAACTGTGTAAGATATGCTGAAGCTATTCAGGAACTAGACAACTTATCTGTCTATCGTCATTAAACATTCTCCCAAATCACTGGATTGGGAACAAACTATCACTTCTCAGTCATCAAACAAATATTGTATACATATCCTGATGTGCAGGTGGGAGAAGACAGTACACAATAAGGGAGACGTTAGACACTAGCTTCCTTTAGGGTTCTTTCTGAGAACGAAAAGAAAGCGAATCAATTCCTAAGGAAAATTTTTTTAGGAAGGGATGTGTGAATATTTATTAATATCTGGACACTGCGAATGATAATAAAATGGTAGACTATGCAAAGTCATGTGCAGGGTAGATAGGAAAATCTATTATGAAAGGAAACATTTCAATTGAGATCTTAAAGTTGAGAGATGCTCTTAGATGGAGGTAGCACAGAGAAGCGTTTTCCAGGCAAAAGCACAGGCAAGAGCACCAAGGTGGCAAAGAAGCCAGTGATGTAGGACTGGAAAATGCCACTGTGTGATGCTCAGTGAGTAATGACGCCTGTGGCCAGATGGGGAACCTGCAAGTCAGGTCTGCTGACTGTGGGTCATATGTCAAATGTGAATGCATATTCTAAGCTAGTATTGATAGAAGGGGATAAATTTTCATATCCT